>JANIJG010010812.1:47737-81214 GCA_024611175.1 Megaceryle torquata | reverse complement strand
GTTTTTTTGTTTTTTGTTTTGTTTTTGCTTTTTTTGTTTTGTTTTTTTTTTATTTTTTTTTGTTTCTTTGTTTTGTTTTGTTTTGGTTTGGGGTGGTTTTTGTTTATGGGGGGGGGGGTCATTCCTGGAACTTCAGCAAAGAGAAAATAGAAATAAAATTTATATTTTAAAAGATACAAAGGGTGTCCCTAGACTTTTAAAGGCGACATAAGTTTTGGGTCAATAATATCCAGTGCTGATAATCTGCAAAGGCATTGTATCAATGCCATGCCCAAGGAGGCATCAACTACCTGCAACTGGAAATTCTGTACATCATATTAGATGCAGTAATACTTGAAGGTTGTCTAGATAATGAGAGTGAAAGTGACTGTGTTTTGCTCCTTTTGGTACATAAAAATGGCTGTATTTCAGACATGGCTCTCTATTTTTTGCCCCAGAGACATGGGTTTAACGTGTGTGAAATTTCTGGGTGGTGCTTCTTCAGTGCACTCCCCAGCTGATGGGCCTCCTCCCCCTTGGCCAATGGGGAACACACAGACTGCTCCTGGGTACTGCCCTGACTCAGCACATGCCTCTCTCCCCAGCAGCAGAAAGTATACTCTTTTTCAAAGACTTTAGGAGATGTAAGTTGATGAAATTCAGGGCTGATCTGCAGCCAGATTTTCACTCGGTCTTGTTTCATTTTCACTCCTGCATAATGCATGAAATGGCACATAAGAAAGCAAGATATAATGAAAGCAGCAGCTATAAATAAACATGAAAACTTACCCACATATTTTCTTACAGGAAATCAGATAATGGAATCAGCCTCTCTTATGGAAAATGGATACTTGTCTTTTCAAGCCCTAGTCTTATGAATATTTTCATGACAATACTTTCAATGTTTTAGTACCTACAGTTACCATATTTGGAGTACTGCAAAGATATTCTTGTCCAGAGCTATTTTCAGAAGAAATCAGATGCTCTTAATGCTACCACTAAGTGCAGCATCACCTGCTGAAACACAAAGAGCTTAAAGATTTCAAATCACTTTAATTTTCAATTCTGTTTAATTCAGTTCCACTGGATCAGGTTCTAGCATTTCTTAAGATAATTTCTTGACTTCTGCTCGAACAAAGCAATGAACGCAAAAGTTTTTTCTGTCATAATGAACACTGAATTATATTCCTTATTCAGTTTTTGCATTTTGGCAACAGAAAATTATATCTGGATTTAAAATATTTTTGAAAAAGTTCTTGGCTGATCCACTAAATGTTATACATACATTATATATAAATGTCTATCAAAGAAATACTCTACACGATGATTTTTTAAAAAGTTTGGCCTGACAATGTCTCTTTAATTGCAGCAGCTGTAAAATTCTCACATGCTTGGGTTTATTTTAGTAGAGCAGATCCTGTGCTATGTAGAATAATGGTTCATTAAAGAAAAGCCTCCTAGGAGAGAAGTTGTCTAAAGCATAATGATTCAGATTAGCTTTTCAAAGGAATTTGGAATAGTCAGAGTCACCTTTGATCTTGTTTAGTACACCAAAATGAGGATCCTGTATATCAAGTCTGCAAGCTAAATCCATGGCAAAAGATATTGAATAAAATGGATTATTTCCATGTGAGGTCATTTGATAGATTTAGTTCTAAATTCTCTCTCTCAGGAGTTGCATGAGATCCTGAAAGCTGGAGAACAGACAAGCAGGAAGATGTGAATAAAGCTGGCTGGTTAAATCTATTAGCTGCTGACAGTCAGAGACAAAGTCAGGTGGATATTTCATAGCAGAGGAACAATAAGGCAAGCAAGGAAGCTGCTAATATTTTAAAGAGATTGCAGTTTGATCCTGCTTCTGTTAAAAGGCGTAATAGAGCACCTATGGTAAACTAAATCCCTGTGGTGCTCTCTCCAGGTTGTCTTTGAGACTCAAAGAAGGGGTGTGTGGTTTTAATAATTCTCTTTCATGTTGTAAAAAAAACCAGATTAAACCCTGGAGTTTTTGACCAGTTAGGGGTATGGATATGTGATCTCAGGTTGTTCTTCTTTTCTAGGTCGCTTTTTTTCCCCTCACTTTTTTTTTTCTGTCACATTCTCATCTACACTAGAAGGGATTTTACATTTCCTTTCAAAGACATTTTTTCTTCTACTACATAATTTTGTATCTATATTTGATTTGACTGATTTCTTTGGCAAAATCACAGAATTATTTTTTATTCTTTCATTATACTTCAAATCTGGTGATTGAACATGTCCAAAAAGTTGAAAATTAGATGGTTATTTACCATGCTGCAGTCATACATTTTAAAGCTCCAAGTACATATAATCTCTAACATGCACTAACTCCTTGGAGGGATCGGGGGGTAGAAATGCTGTAGAAATTTTGTTAACAACATATCTACATACAGACATTTAGTCTATATGTGTTATAATGAAAATTTGAATAGATTCAAGAATTCAAGATTGAACTTAACTTTATACCATCACTATAATCTCTATAAATCCTGAATGTGTAAATTCAGACTTACTATGTTGATGATCTACAAAAAGGAAATATAATTATAGCAATTTCTGAAAAGTTGTTAAAATAGGACTTTAATAGCATAATATAAACCACTTCCATGTAAAATTTTTGTTTGTTTGTTTTCTTTAAAACCAAACCAATTCAAAATAAATACACTTGGAGGGGAAAAAATGTACTTCCATATCCAGCAATAAAAATGAGGTTTATGCTTTTTATTTTGAAGTGAACTTAGCTTTCCCACATACAAAAATCGTACATATCTAACTTCCACAAGACAGTGTTTAATGACCCTTAGAGCAGCCCGTATCTTGTGCCTTTCTTTTGATTCAGCTATACATTTCCATGGTTCTATGTTTACTCACCATTTCATCAACAGTGCTGATCATTTTTTTGCTAGTTATTTCAAGACACCTCCACATTTTCATTCCAATATCCTTTTTCTCATCACCATGGGAACCACTGTCTTTTTATCCTTCAAGAAAATTATGATTTAGAAAAGCTCCTTGTAATGGAAATTTGCAGGTAAGAACAGCTTCATTCTGTATTCTTAATTTATGTACAATTTTACTACTTGGTATATAATCTGGGTTGGTTATGTCTTACACTATAGTCAAATATAACATTGCATCTTCTAAAATCGCAGTCACAGCAGCCAGCTGAATACTCATTAATGGTTATAGCACTGGACAAGGGTGGTTCTCCAGCAGCAGTGAAGGATTCTGCAGGTGTTATAAAAGCTGGTCAATAAGTCTTTGCAGCTGAAGAAGCTGTTATTAGCTTTCAAACATGCAAATTTTAGACCTACTTTGGGTATGCCTGTGCAATCTGCAGCTACTATAGGTTCTTCACTGCAGACACTATTTTGATTGCCATCTCTGTATTTTTCTCATTTAGTAGTTTGCATTGGTAAGTACAAGGGAAACCAGGGGAAAAAAAAACCAACAACAAAAAAAAGTAGATCTGAAGCATTAAAAGATCTCATTACAGAATTATCATTAAAAAGAAAAGGAAGAGTGGAAGGGAGAGGAATACCATTTACCAATCTTAAAAGAAATATTAAATTGCCCAGAAGGATAAATAGAAGGAAGACAAGTGTATTCCCAGAACAACTTGTTGTGGGTTTCCCTCTCCACACATGCTAGTTGTAGGACCCCAGGGCTGACAATGTCTCAGAAGCCATAAAAGTAAGGAAACTACAGTGGGTTTGTGAAAAGATATCTTAATATTGGACTGCTCCCTTGAGGGACACCCAGGCTTTCAAGTCCATGAACTGTCAATTTCAGATGACAGGATGATATCATCTTGTGACAAAATACACTTTGCTTCCTCATGGATTTATTAAGTGGTTTGGATTTTAGCAAAATGTCACAATTCTGACATGACAGAATGGGATGAAGGACAGAGAGAACTATTTCCTAATCAGCCCAATTTGGCACTTTGCTTTCGGTGACTCTCAGCTTCCCACTGAACTCAGTGATGTACACATCTCCCATTTCTGTGCCAGGGGAGAAAGAAATGATGGGTTTGGCTCCAAATCTCAAGTGGCTGAAACATTCCTCAAGACACTTGTTTTCTGTGTGCAAGCACACAATGAAATACAGACTTGGCTTCTAACTGGACCTCCTGACCACTACAATAACATATATTAACAGTTCATCACATTGCAGTCAGGTAGAGCCTGCCCGTAGAAGTAATCGTATTTCCCACTGTGTTTCTAAAAATCTTCTTCTGTCAAAGACTTTTGGTCACTAACATCTGTGGAGTTTCCAGTTCTGGTTTTGTGCCCTTCCCAGCACCACCCATCAGACACACAGACCTAGGTCTGTAACTTTAAGAATGGAGACCCAATTTAGGTAGGATTAGGAGGGATATTTTTCAATTAACTTTTAAAGGGATCAACAATTTGATGCATTAGTGCATCTTCAAGCTCCATTTTGTGTTTCAGAGCCTATGTCTTTTCTGCAGAAGAAGAGTATTTCTCTACTTTGAGTAAGTATTCTATTTAGTTTTGGATTTACTGACATAATTCAAAATTACTTTCATCTTCTGATTCCGCTTTTATTTCCTGGCCCCTGCATGTTCAGGAAGCATTTTAAATCTGTGATTCATAAGATATTATTCATAAGCTTCTGAAACAGTACATTACAAGAAGCTATTAAGGAACACAAGTTGTCATGATATGAAAAATAAATGCCAGGGATTAAGAAAGAATATAAAGTAGAAAAAATGGTCCACTTCCAGCAGGGTAAAAGGATAACAGTGGGGTGCAATCACATGTGTAACACTGCTAGTGAGTCAGAGAAGGGCCTGGAGAGCAAGGTAGCACCAATCCCAGGTGAAGCACCCCCCTCAAGGCTAGGGACACCCTATAATTCTCAGATAGTTCTACAGATCATGGAGGCAGCTGTAGTTCACTATAGATAAATACAAGACAATAATTGGACATACTCCAGTACATTTGGTGGAGTATAACTTAACTAACCTCTCAGCTAAAAGTAAAGGACCATTTCACATTCAAAATAAACCTTAGTCCAGTTGTGACTGTGGTAGTAAAAGCACATGCATGCATATGGAAATCTTCCAGAAGCATAAACAGTGGTATAGAAATAATCCTGAAACTATGAAATAATCAGATAAAATTGCACAACCACACATTAAATACTGCATTTGGTTCTGGTTATCCAAAGTAAATATAACATGATAGAAATGGAGACTGTGCAATGGCAAGCAATAAGATCATTATAAGCATAAAAATGTCACAAAGAGATTAATTAAGGACATTAGGACTGTTTACTATTGAAGTGAACTGAACAAGATAAAAATGTATGTAGCTAGTAAATAAAACATTTTGGAACTCTTCTTCATTCCAACTTACACAACTGTAAAAATGTCAGATTCTAAACTGATGACATGTTTCTTTTAGACAGTTTACAACTAATCTGTAAAATTTATGTTGTGGTTCAAGCTGAGTGACTTAGACTTCAGTGGAGTAAGAATTGTTTATAGGTTTTCCATCAGTGATTTCTTTGCTGAAAATAACTTTTCAAACATGCTGAAAATTTTGCTATTTGTGGTGATTTTTCCTTTAAAGCAGAAAGATTTTTTTTTGTCAATTACCTACGAGAAATGAAGCAAATTAAAAATAATGGTTCAACACTGTTCAATTCAAACTTTTCTAGCTCATTATTTCCTGATTATATTTTTTATTTCCCCATACATTTATTTTATTTATTTTTCCTTTCATTTCAAAAGGTGAAGAATTGAAAGAATTGGAGTATAAGAATTTAATACAGAGAAAAAAACAGTCCTTTTTGGCCTAGTGTTTTGATCTAAAATGTTCCACCATGCATTTTAGAAAGGATTAGTGAGGAAGTGAGGAGATTAAAAAAATCACTTTTATTCTTTTAAGAAAATTTTACTATTATTTTGAAAAGTATTGCTAGAAAATATTTCACACACTTTCAGTAATTCAGGGGAATCCCAAAGGAAAAAAACCCAACACATTATGTGAGGATATAAACCCTATCCTTACAGTAGAATTTATATGATAATTCTTTTGGATTATGAATCAAAATTTCCTGTGAGTAGGTCATATGGGTTTTGCAAGCCAAGTATAAAGTAGCTGTGCCTGTTCATCAGAAAGCAGGCACAAACTTATTGTGAGTTATGGACATGCTCACAAAGCTGTAAATTACCTTTCCCTCTCTAGTGATTGTGTCACATATTACACAATGATTGACTGTATCTGAAGCTTCACAGTTCCTCTCCTGTCCTTCCTCTCCATTTAACTGCCTTGGACTCTCAGACTAAAGTCTGAAAATACAGATTAATATTCTTCACAACTGAAAGTTTTCAAAAGCATAACAGAATATATAAAAGCCATGACACTGAGCATGCCGAGAGTCCGATTTGCAGCCTTTTGGCATTAGTGAGAGCAGAGATAGCACATATACTACATTATCCAGACTGCTTCTTTTTCCCAGCCCCCAGTTCACTCTGTAAGTGTCTGTGTGAGTGTGTATTGTTATAAAATATGCAAGACCACCCACCCATGACATTATGATGCACTGAGGTCTGATGCAGACTAACAGGTACAGAGGGGGTTTCCCAGATACTGACACTGGCACAGAAGGTTTTAGGAATTTTGGGAAGAGGGCAGGACAGTGTGTGAGGGCTGTGGGGTGTGATATGGTACTGTGGGGCTATGATCAAACTCAGAACATGCAGGCAGCCTTGGGTCTAGGATGTTTTGGAAAGGATTATGGGCTTTCAAGGTGGTAGCACAAGGTGGGTGGAGGTAGGAACAGAGGTTACTCTGGGACAAAACAAACATTCTTACTTCCACCTCATGTGTTAACTGGGAGGTTATTTTCATGGCAGAAACACAGCAGGACATATTCCTGTCCTCTAGCCTCTTCCTGAGACCTTTTGTCCTTCATATTGGAAATGTGGTTCCTCCAGCTATGATTCTCCCTGTCAGGATGGGTGGCTGGTACGTCAGTCACACCTTCATAAAATTATACTACCAGCAGTTAATTATAAACATTTCTGTGTCTGAGTAACTATTTTTCTTGATAAATTCTTAATTTCATCAAGCACTTGTGTATAAATTTCTTCCCTCTCATTCCTTCATCAAGTAATGAGAGATGAGGAAAATAAACCCTTATCACCATGGAAATTAATTGATATGATATGCAACCTGAACTATTAAATATTAAAACTTTAACATATATCTGGAACGACTAAGCATTAAGGAATAAAACTGTTCCTTTAGACATCAATAGTCATTAGATCCAACCTAAGGTACATATCTCAAATCAAATATAGAATCTGAAAATCTTTTCCCCAAAACATGCTTCTCAAAGATATTACCTGTCCCGTGGAAAATTGTGCTTTGTTACATTTCATTTTCATCCTTAGGCCAAGAAGACAAAGAATATTTAAAGACTCTATTGTTACATTTCTTCCTTACTAAAAGAAAAATCTTCTTTAAAATTATATTTTAGTGTTAATTCCATCATGATTTAACTTAATGAGTTATAGGACTCAATGATCTCATAGATTTTTTACAACCTAAATGATTCAATGATTCTATGATTTGTACAGTAGATTTTTCATGGTATCTCATCAAAGAAGAGTCGGCAAAGACTGTTCAGTCCACAAGTCTACCCAGCCTATGCAGACTTGTTTCCTACCATACAACCTTTTCCAGGTTTGGGGTGGGTCAAGCAATGGCTTTCCAGGGAGAAACAGGTCTTCACATTTAAGGAGCTTGTCTGTAATATCTACTCAGTCTTCAGGATAGGAGGATGTATTTTGGATTTATCATTCAAATTCCTGTGCCACTGTAAAAAATATCTGCTGTCTTGTACTAGGGACTTACATTTGCTGATTTTGTTAATAAATCTGGCGGCTTTATGCAGACAATTTGAACTGCAGTCTCTTTCATGAAACAAAACACAAATCACACCTCAGGCCAAGAAGTATATTTTTTCATAAATCTTTAATGCACAAACACAAATAAAAGGATAAAAGGAAGCTTTTATTTCATAATATATGGTGAAGCACACATACATAGCTGGTGCTTATTCCAGCTTGAAGTTTCCCTTAGGCAACTAAAGGTCAGAGAAATCTCAAACATTACCAAGCAACTTTCCCAGACCAAACACTTAAATTCTTAGCTGCAATTTAAAAAACTTTTGTGGACTGAAGAAGAGCTTTACCTCTGTGAAGTGTTCTCTTTTCATAATTATAGGAGGTGGTGTTTGAACTTAAATTACTTTCCTTGTAGAAGATCCTGTTCACTAAGAATCCCTCCTTGATTCAGTCTTGTAAATGCTTTTAAATCCCATCTCTGAAAAGTTTTTCCCCCTTCTATAACATGATTTAAATGAACTCTGACACTTCCAAGTACAATCTGATGACAGAGTTAACTGCATTATGGAAGAGATGGTGGAACAAAAAGTGCCTATCTAATAAACTAAGTGCAGTAAGATGTTCTCCTTGAATCAGCAATTTTACATTTGTTCCTTTTTCCACTTGATAAGGCAAATGCCTCTGTTCATGTTATATATCGTTAATCTGTCTCACTGATCATAAAGTTGGTTTACTTGTATCACCACTACTGACAGAGGATGAATGTGTGGGTGTATACATATGTATGTACATATAAGTATACAGAGAGATGTGTTTGAATTTATATATATACTATATATATTTGCAGTAATCAAAATTTTTATCACTAAGGACATTTGCGTACCACACAGATTACACTGAAATTCCCTGTAAGGGAAGCTTCCTTGGTACTCAAGCAGAAATTTGAGTTGGTGTCAGAGGAGCAGTATAACCTTGAGAAAAAAAGCCCTGCCCCAGTGAGTAGGGTTCACTATCTCCAGTGCAGTACTCTTTTGACATGACTACTGCACTTCAAATAATTTGCTTTTGGAGTGCATATGGTGTGCAGACTTTTCACCCATGATGACATAAGAACAAGGACTTTGTCTGAGGCAGCCCCATAGCAGGATGTTCCTCCCCCATCCTAGGGCTCTTTGCATAATTAAGGTACCAAATGCAGTTCAGAGTGAAAACAAATGGAGGAAAGGAAAGAAGAGAAAAGAGACAGATCACTTGTCTGTAGATTTATGTAAAATAATTGGCTGAAGAATGAGAAAGAAGACAGTGAGAAAGCTGCCCTATACACTTTTATCTTCGGGCAGGGAAGTAGCATGTAGGAATGTTTTGCAGTAAGAAATCTTTCCTCATGAAGAGGAATGACACAACTCCCTGTATTCAAACAAGCCTTCAGATTATGTGCTGAGAATAATAAATTATATTGCAAAGGGAGGAAAAAAAATTATATTTCCATGTCCAAAGTAATTTCTGTATCCCCAAACACTGTGAGAATGTCATCAGAATGATTTTTCAGTATGATTTGTCTTAAACTGAACCTGTCTGTGATTACAGACAACACTGGCACAGCACACACCACACACAGCTTCATATTATGTGTAGGGCTGTTTAGGTGTTTTTTAATCACTTTATTTAACAGAGTCATTTACAATTGTTTTGGGAAGATAAAAGGCACTGCACCAGAGCAAAATATTATTGAATGCAATTACAATTATTATTACTAACCTTCATTTGTCACCCATTACTTCAGTATCTGTGTTCACGGAATCAAAGTTGCCCCACATGGACTTCCCTGAGAACAATGCATCAAGGCCATCAGTCTTGCCACCCTCCTTCCCTATTTCCCATCTGGCTTCCATGGGTTTGGCTGAGGGCCACCTCCATGCTGCTCTTCTTCCAGGAGTGGATCCCCCATTTACTAAACATTTCCTCTAGAAAAGACAGAGAAGTTGGGACCAAGTGTGCTGGAGGGAGAGATAGAGTGAATTTGTCACCATGACCATCTGAATATGCCAGCAATTCAGAGCAGGGACAAATAAGAGAGGATTTTAATAGAATCATAGAATGATAGAATGTTCGGGGTTGGAAGGGACCTCTGAAGATCATTGAGTCCAAACCCCCCCTGCCAGAGCAGGATCACCCAGGGCAGGTCACAGAGGAACAGATCCAGGTGGATTTGGAAAGTCTCTAGAGAAGATAAATATATATATGGATATTGTTTAGCACTTCCACCCATCTCATGAAATATGTAAATCACAACCATGTCTAGATGGATTTTGAATGGATTACAAAACAGAAAGACTTGCACAACTAACATATTAGTGATCTTCTTTTTAGTCCAGAAAAAAAATATTACATTTATTCTACTTGAACCTGCTATAAAATCTATTACGTATCACAAAATGCTGAAGTCTTTTGCATATTGGAAGCTCAAACTGAAGAAAAATGTTATTCAAACTGATCTGTAGGATTGAGTCTAAATATACATCTTTAAAACTAAGAAAATAAACAGATTTGGGACAAAATAATTGTAATTTTATACTGAGCTTACTATTCAAAGCTAGCAGTGAACAGTGATGGCTTATAAGAGAGAAAATATTAAATCCAAGCAGAAAGCTAGTTCACAATACTTGGCATCTTGCATTAAGAATGGAAAAATGAGTACTTTGATATGGCCCAGAAAATAATGAAGTTGCAGTGGAGTGATGGTTTGAAGGTAAGGGACTGAAATGTAGAGCTCCTATTGTAATTTGTGATATTATTGTTGAAAATATTTCAGATATTCCTAACATGAGCCCACTGTCTCATGCCAGTTAGATTCCATCAGGATTGACCAGATTTAGGATGCTGTCCTGGGCTTTGATATGATAGGGTTAATTTTAATCAGCAGATTCAATGGGGGTCACAATCAAGATAGACAACTGGACCAGGCAATGTGTTACCATACTGATGTCACGCCCAATATATAAAGGCAGGGGCAGACCCCTCAAAGTGAGGGAGTTCAAGGGAGGTTGGGGGCAGGTGGCCATGTCTCTCTTCTTGGTTCATTTTGCTGCTGCTTCTATGTGTATTGTTTCATTGTTCTTATTGTGGCTGCTTATTGTTGTTTTCTTCTGTTGCATTGTTGTATTAAAACTTCCTCATCTCAACCTGTGGGATTTTTTCACTTTTCTGCCTCTAGTTCCTGTATGGGGGGATGGTGGGTGGGGAGGACAGTGAGCAAGCAGTCCCAGGGCTCAGCTCTAAACCATGACAGATGCTGACAATTGAGGTTTTTTAATATACTCATATATATATGTGCTCCTGGTAAATTTATTTTTAAACCTTCAGAGACACAGAAGAGCAAGAAGCACCTTTGCTTGATAGAATTAGGGTGAGTATGAAACAGCTGTAGAGTCAACAAACTGTAGGTGAAGCTATTCCAAGCCATTTTGGAGAATTTGGAGAAGTAATTCTATATAACCACTGCATTATTTTCATGCTAAGGGGAGCCTGTTGTTGGGCAGTGACAAGGGACATAAATGTTTTTGGGTTTTTTTAATACAGAAAGCACTACACATAGATGTGTTAAAAAAATAAATTAAAAAAATGTGCAGAGCAAAAGAATTTATTCTTTACAGAAAGGGAGAAGGAAGAACTGAAACAAAGATGAGGATAAAACAAAAGTATGTGAGTGATTGAAGATGGAAAGTCATCTTAATAGTCCTTGTTCCTCCACTGGACCATACCTCTGTTGTTGACCTGGAGATGACTAGTGGGACTAAATACAGTATTATTCTTTGATGAAACTCCTGCCAGTAAGCACATGCAATCTGTACAAAGATGAAATAAAGCTTTTAATTAGAGAGATCAGGTACAGAGCAGGCTATTTCTCCTGCTGTTTTAGTAGAAAAGATATAAGAAATGCAAGGTGAGAGAGAGTGCAGAACTGAAAGGATGACAAAGTACACCTGCTCCTCTAAGAGCTTTGAACTATTCATGGGCTCTGCCCCCCTTGATCCACATGTGGGAAGTTAAAGAGAAGCTGAATGTCTTCTGGCCTGATTGCTCAAGATGCTAAGTACCTGCCACTGCATTGACTTTTTGCTCCTATGTGTATGCCTGGCATTTTGAGTATCAGGCTACACTGCATGTATTAGAGCATCTCAGACTTCTCAGAAGAAGAGCCCCTTCTCAGCTGATCTCTGGGACAGCTGGAGAGCAACATCTTCAGGGCAGGAAAGTGACAATTCTACAGTTATTCAGCATGGGTGTAAGTGCTTATTTATGTGCTTGTGGGAACTATACTAGGGACAGCACTCTAAGGCACTTTGCTTTGCCCTTGAAATATCTATACATAAATATTTGTAGCTAGTAATGATAGCAGCATCTCCTCTTCTTGGTATAAGTAGGCATTAGGCAATTAGAAAAATACTGTTTTTCCTAACTTTCTGCATCTCTTTGCATTTTTTTGTGGTGCTCTAAATGTTATAATCCTCCATTCACAAACATTGTCCTAGACTGAAAAAACACCAGGGCTGAAATTAGGACCATGTCTATCATTAAACTGCTGGTACTTGGAGCATGTAAAGTAAAACTGTTTGTTTGCATTTCAAATAATCTGAAAGTAACTGGTTCATTAGTCACCCTTCAAATAATAAAGAAAATAATTTATTTTGTATTTGTTTGCTTTTCAGTGAGGAAAAATGATCTGCTCATTAGCTGTTTGTTCTTCCACTGTCATATAATATGGATCAATTTTTAGGAAATTAATCTGTATTTTAATCTACAAAAAAAAAATTGGCATATGCAAAATACAAGCAGTCGATTCTATGAAGGTGATAAGCTGCAAATTAACTTGGATCCATTTTTGTTCTTGTAATCATGGGGCCACTGAAAATCCAAATACTGTGGGTTTTGCTTAGAGAGGTGGTTGTGTGCATATTATTCCATCATTTTAATCAGAGGAAGGGTAGTTTTCTATTATATGTTAGCACATATATCAGATCCAATCTATGCACAAGTTTTGCGTTGATTGTGTTGATTGCAATGTGAAAAGGGCTAGTAATATAGTGCTACAATTACAATTATACCATTGTACCAATGCTTCCTGCTGATGTAACTTGCCCATACATACTTGTCATATAGACTTTCCCTATATAGGTATCTTATTGCACTGGTAAAAGAGATGAAGATGTGGAGGTTCATTTGTAGTCAGGCTTTAGTATCTGAAATTATGAACAATCTACCACAAAGCAAACCGGTGGTAAGAGTGAATTTACAGAGTCAGGTCATTTGCACAAATTCATGTTAAGTTGCTTGTCTTTGAGTGAAAACAGAATTTGCTATCCCAAAGTACATAGTGGGAGAGGAGTCTGCCCAGGACAGTTACTAGATTAATTGCTTGTCTGTAAATTCATACACCATAGTATGTTTTGCACATGCACATGACTCTGCATTAGTTTATTTCTTATTTTCATGTAATAAAATTGGAAGGGAGAAGGGAATCATTATCTAGGTGATAGAGGTGGGCTTACCAGTATCTGAATTACCTGTTAGTATGTCAAGCCCATAGTCATTGTTCACAGTACACTGGGAAAATTATTAAGAGGTCTGTGATCTAGAGCCTGATCTCAAAGTAAAGCATCTTTCAGAAGCAGGGTTAGTGGATATTCAGTCATGCCACAAAAGTAAACAGATGGAGTTGGCATGCAGACACACAGGAGAGATTCTCTACTCTTGCTCTTGCTTTTCTCTATCTGTAGCTGAATGAGACTCCCCCCCCCCCAAGGAAGTCAGCATTTTATTTATATTGTCTTAAACTTTCATTAGCTTTCCTGATATGGCTTCTTATATGAAAGAATTTGTTACCGCATAGCAGTCATAACAAGGGAGTAATTACCATCTTTTTTCCCCCTATTCCTGTGTTGAACTGGGAAAATAGTTATAATGAGAGTAATCACGGGGCTGTATTTAAGTCATGAGAGATCTGTGGACAGCAGAAACTGTCAGGATGGCATCACTGCCAAGCTGACATGAGCCACCACCATGTCCAGGACATAAACAGGGTCTGGGCAATTCCTCTGCTGGGGACAGGTGCTGCTTCTAGAGGTTTCCTTCAAACCAAGGCTCTTCTGCAGGGGCGGGCTCTGGTGTAAGAAAATGTCATTGGCGCTTCTCTTTTTGATGCTTTTTAACATTCCCTGAGGAAAAGTAGAGAAAGTATATTTCCTGGAAACCAAGACAAACAAAAAATATGAATGTCATAGCTTGGATATCAGATCATTTACTAACTCAGAATTTGATATAAGATAGTGGCAAAAAAAAAAAATTACAAAAAATACAATGCTGTTTAATTTAGAGGAAATGGAAAAAACAAACGAGTAAACAGTTGCTAGTCCAAAATACATTTATCCTCTACAAGACTGACATTTGACTACTTTTTCACTTTTTGGTCCTGTCCTTGAGCCAGAATAGAAAGTCTTACAATTGTTTATTTCAGGTGACAATGAGTAACTTAAAACAGCGTAATAAGATGATGCCTACCTATATACATACAGACTTCTACCAGAGGTGCTCACTGGATTTAAATTGGATGTGATTACTTTTTTGAGTTAGATATAGGTTTTAATTTTTCTTTATTTCCACAACTGTACTAGTCTATAGGAAAAAACAAAACAAAACAACAGCTCCCTTCAGATGGAGAGTTTAGAATACTTTAGCAGAAAATCGATGTCTTGACTGACCATCTCCAGGCATTTCTGTTTTCTTTTTTTTATCAGCTTTATATAATGAGTGACTATAGAACATGGCCTTCCCATTTTTTTTCATAATAACACTTCTTAGACTGCAAATGGAATTATAGAAAACATTTCAAAAAACTCTGAATACGGTCTGAAACATGGATGCCTATGTCTTTTTTTTTTATTATTTATTTATTTAAAATACAGTTCGAGTGATAATGGCTTCAAGAAATAAAGATATTTAAGAAAGGTGATAACTGTTTCTGAACTACCACATGGCTAAATTTGTAGGAAAAAAAAATATCAGAGTAAAAGAACAGATATTTTTTTAGGTCTGAAATAGAAATAGTAATTTCAAAGCAGTTCTGGACTGGAAATAACTGCTCTGAGTTTAATTTAATTATGCTACTCAATTAGACAGTCTGAGAGAAAAATGTGTATGGCATCAGTCATGAAAAAGGGGGTGTTAGAAAAGAGATTATAAGGTCATTGGCTCCTGTGGGATGAAAAGAGAAATTAGTAATTATCACCTATGGAACACTGAGTTATCCAGAAACAGCTTGGGAAAAACTGCAGTGTGCCACAAAACCAGTATCTCAGTTGACTATGTGACTTTTAATATCTTTGGAGATCATTAGACTTTGAAAGCTCTGCTTTGTGAATTTTTGCTACAACAGTGACATCAACAGTTCTACACAATGTTTTATACAATGATCCAGTCAAGGAGGTTAAGCTTAGATGACTTGATCTTATACATCTATCAGCCACTGAAATCAACACGAAGTTTCTTAGTCACCAAAACCAGAGTGCTTCATTATTATGGTGATGATTCTTACAATTATGATGATAACATAAGGAAAAACTTCTTCTGTGAGGGTGACAGCATTAGAACAATCTGTCCAGAGAGGTTGTGATGTCTCCTTCTCTGAAGACTTTCAAAACCTGCCTGGATGCAAGCCTGTGTGATGTGCTCTAGTTGATCCTGATTTACCTAGGGGGGTTGGACTAAATGTTGTCTAGAGGTCTCTTCCAACCCCTACCACTTTGTGAATCTGTGACTATTATTGCCATTAATGTTATTATTACTGCTGCTATTGCTACTACTATTACTATTAATATTGTGCAGATCTTAGGTTAACAATGAGAGAAGAAGGGGGCTTATATTTGATTTGGAGAAATCATTAAGGTACTTTAAACCAGTGAAGGTGATACAAATGCTCTCAGTGGGAATTTTTTAAACAAAAGATGCCTTACAATTATGAATTCAGCCCATGGTTACAATTATTCACAAGTACTCTCAATCTAGCTAAATAACACTGTTTAAATTTACAATTATTAACAATTTAAGTATGTCACCTCCCACAGCATCTATAAAGTGCAGGTAAATCAGCATTCATTTTATAAAAATGGTAAACTGAGGCAAGAATCACTAAAATTTCTGATTCCACAGAAATATTTCTACATCTCCTGCTCTAGGAGGATCCTCCCCTGAAAGGATTATAATACTTTTGACTGCTTTCATACCTCTCCAGCACTGCATACTATGAAACAGACCAGAGGCCAAAAAGCATCTGACACATCTGAAGTCTTTTTGTTACATGAGATCAGTTACACAAACCTAACAAAAAATCCTTCTTGAAAATGCATCTTGAAGAAAGGTGAATGGCATGTTGAGACATTCCCATATAACAGCTTTCCTCTCCTATCATGAGACAACAGTCCATACAGGAATAATGGCAATTGGAAGCCAATAAGGAGCACTTGAAACACAGCAAAACAGAGTCACTAAGGAGAGGCTGACTTTTAGCCAGAAGTTAGATTAAAATGTACTGAAAACAGTAAGTTATTTAAAAGTGATTGCTTTCACTATGAGACTGAATTTTACCAGGTTCATCCTTATGTGATGTTTTCCTTTTATTAATTCACTCAGTTCTCAGGTGTTCAAACAGATAAAATCAAAATTAGTCAAGTTTCAGTTCTGTTGGTTAATTGGGGAATAATATAAAACCCAGGAAGGTAGATGTCTAAAATATTTTGCAGCTGAGGACTTCAGAAGTTAATTACCACAACATCTATATGATCCTCAGCAAGATAAATCATCCAAGAGTCCTCCTTTCCCAGATTTTGCTGATACTTCACATTTTGCTGGAGGTTAACTTACACATTTCTCACATAAATCCTCAGCTTTGTCACCACTGGCAACTGTCTCATCTTCTGTAGACATCAGTGTCACAAAGCTTGTTGGGTTTTTTTTTAATTTTTTTTCCTCTTCATTTCCCCTCAGTATCACCATTAAATCCTGCTGCTATTTTTTATATATCTGAGAATTCTAGCCATTCCTCTCTGTCCGTACCATGAAAATATGGGTTTCCCACATCATTTTACTTCTTTGCTGCAGCAGAAACAATTCACTTAATAGCATTGTCATTAAAGCAGGTTCATACTCATTCCTCTCAGCAAAGGGATTTGATCCAAAATCCTCACTGTCTTCTCTGTCTCCTGCAACTGAGACTGTGTTGCCTTCCATGCTTCTGCATCTTAAACTGATGTCCCTTTCTCTCCTCTCCTCCCAAGGCTTCTCATCTTGCAGGTCTTCTCAGATTACTGTGTTTACCCCAGTGTGGTCAGTTAGCTATATCCCCCATTACTTTTAGGGGTTAATCACCCTTTACGAAGGAAATAAAGTACTTACAAAAGAGGAAAAAAGAGGAAACTGAAATTATGGAAAGACAAAGTCAGTGCAAAGTGGAGGACAGAAGTTTCACATATAAGTAAAAACATACACATATAAATATATAAAATATCAAAATATCAATAAATATACATCCGTGAGCTGATGGGAGGGTTGTGCTAGGGTGTTTTTTGAACTCCACCACTGATTTGGATATAACCCTTTACTTCTTCCCTCTCCTATCCTTACACTCTCCCTTCTGTTTGGAGCACTGAGACTTGGAGCACCTATACAATGACAGCAACACCTTTCCTTCATCATGTTTACATGCTACACTGTTGTATATGAGGGTAATCATAAAAAATAATATGTTCAGCCCCAGAGTCATGTCAGGGACTCATCTTTTTTTCCAGATTTGCTACAGAGAAGCAGTTTTAACTAGCAAGTATTTCTCCTGTGCCCTCTTAGCATATTTTAGAAGCATAAAAATGTCACATACCCTGTTGACTAATGTACCAGGTGAATTCCATAGACTGATACCTATATTCAGTTGATCTTATAGGGGAGAAAGGGAGGAAAGAAAATATAAGAAACAAAACTTTACAAGAGGCAGAAATATAAGCTGTGATCCTTTGACTTCAGCGCTTCTTCAGAAAGCATTTTCTATCAGAGAATAAGAAAACACTGATAAGTTGTTAAAATAGTGAAACATTCTGTTTCCCAATTGCTGTGAGTTTTTCAATTCCCACTAATAATATATATATATCCAGTTTAGAGTACTTTTCATCTTCAAAATGTTGAATTAATTCTTACTATTTTTCTGGAGGAGCATTTTCTTCTTGACTTCCCTTCATCTTAAAGAAAACTTTCTATTTATCTTTTTTTTATTAAGAATCTTACCTCATTCCCATCAAAGAAATTGGGAAACCAGTGCTTGTGTCACAAATGAAGGAACAAGTTCTTCAATTTCTCCTTCTACTCTGGGGTATTTTTTACTTAATTCTTTCCTTTTTTTTTTTTTTATTTTTTTTTATTTTGTGTTTCTGTCATCTCTGTGCCCTTATCAGATTTTTCACTCCTTTGCTTAACTTGTTTCAGTACATCTTTTCTTCTACTCTCTATACTGTTCATCCCATTCCCCTTTATTTTCATTAGGTACTTTTTAGTGTTATTTGTCTGAATCTGTTCTGTCCCACTTCTCTATTTACTCACTCCTTTTCCCCACCTCCCTCTATATTTCTTCCAGTACAGAAAATATTATGAATTCTTAGCCACGTGTAGCAAAAGCAAAATTTACTGGAGCTATTTGGGTGAATAGTCTCAGACACAGAAGGAATCTTCAGGCATATGATCAAAACTGTTTTGCCTTCAAACTATGCTTGCGAGTTATTTTAAAACTATTTTTCTGAAAATACAGAACTCTGTGAAACTCAGTGGTGCCAGGAATGAGTATCATGTAAAAAAAAAAAAAACCAAACCAAAACAAACCAAGCAACCAAACAAACACAACAAAAAAAGAAAATAAAATCTCTGAAAAATTCTGGAGAGAAAATAAGTAGTCTGCCAATGGTTTTATAAGATACTGTGTTATGTGGGCACTGTTCATTTGGCTTGTTGGATTTGTTTTCTTTATGAAGCCTGTTCTTGCATTTTTGCTGGGATGGCACTACTGCTCTGTGTTAGCAGTGTAAATTAAAACTGAACATCACATTTCTCACATAAGAAAATAAAGTAAAATCACTTGCAGAAATTCCCAAATAAAATGCCATCATATTTTGTGCTAAGATATGCACAGCCCAAGTTTTTCCTGTTTTACTTCCCATGTTTTGAGGGCATATGGAGTCAGGAGCTCATTTTAAACAACTGGAAATGATGTTCAGCTGCTGTACCAAAGAGCAGGATCAAGCCCTTGATATTTATATTACATTTTCCATATTGCTGTTCTGAATGTCACAGGTAGTTAGCTAGTTAAATAGAATAACTGTGTGCCATGGTTTCAAAAGACACTACAAATACCTAGCACTTCCCTAGGAAATGAACATTTTAAAGAAGAGCTCTTTTAAAAGTTGTCATATTAAACAAGGTTTTTTCATTCTTTTTCTGAATGTCTAATGGCATTTGGGGTCTTTTTCTAGACTAGCAGTTATGGGTTTATGCTTCTTTCTCTCTCGATTTTTTTTTTTTTTTTTAAGTAAATAAGTTAATTGCTTTAGAGCCTGGGACAGGTGAGAAGTGAGCAAAGTACCTTCCTACAGGCCTTTCTGACTGTGAGGTCTGTGATGTTTGACAGGAGGAGTAATAACCCATGAATATGGGTAAGAGCCCCTGAAGCATACCAAGCTTCTTCCTAAAAGGCATGTGTAGACAGTTTCAAGCTAGCTCTAAGCAGGCCCCCAAAAAAGAGGATGCAAGTTAGCATCGTTCAGGCTTGTAGGTATGGAGCCACTCATTCAGTAGGGTCTGGAAATGGGTCTGGCTCACTGCCCACATTTTGGGCTGCAGCAAAGCTGGGTCCTTCCTCACTGTTGACACTGAAATGCATAAAGAAGTACATCTATGTTTATGAAGTACCACAGGTGCAGTAAATGGGGGCAATGATTTAAAATGTTCTATATAAGAACAGTTGGTGATTTTGCCCACATGAAGATGAACACGGGAAATTGAGGGCTGGTAGGCTGATCTAGCAATTAGATGTGAAACCACCAGAAACTCAGACATGGCTGGGCACCTGTTAAAACACTAGTTCCCAGTGACAGAACAATCTGGAAGAGTCCCATTTGTCTCTTTTTTTCCGACAGATACAAGACTGGAGAAAAAGAAGGGAGCAAAAAGTTGTATTCATAGGCAGCTCTACAGATTATGTTTTCCTATTTGAAGAATTTCTTCTCTCTTGAGAGTCATGAAGTGTGTGTAACCACTTTAGCTAAAAGCTAAATTAAATTGCTTATGTGAGGAATGATTAAAAATTCCAGACTTATCCAGGCAGTATCAGAAAAATCTATCCAAATAAACACTGATAGGAATTTTAAGAAATAACAACTTTTAAATTCAATATTCCAAATACAGTGATCTAAAATTGTAGTCTATTAGTGTAAATCAATTGATGGTATTTTATTTCTGAAATATAATATCTATGCTATATTTAACTGAAATACTTTGCATTCACAACTGGAGTTGATTTTAAATTATTTTGCTGCACTTACAATTTAAATAACAGCTTTATGTGCTGTGTGAAATTCTTATGGTTTTTATGCTAGGATGAATTTGCCTCTTTTGGGCCTTCTTACAGTTGGTTAAATTGTCTAATGAGACTAGGGACTGTGGAAAAAGAAATGTCAAAACAGAATTAAAGCTACGAGGTTAAGTGGTGCTTCTCCCATCTTAATTCTTTAGATGCTCGATGTGTAGAGAATTGAAAAGGACTCACAAGTCCTGACTATGGACTGTGAGATCCTGTTCTCATTTGCATTGCATCTTTTCACTTGTTTATGTACAGGTGCCATCAAGTTCACCATTTCTCAGCAACAGCCTATTTGGTATCCAGCTCCTACCAATAAGTGCAGGGCAAATGTGAAGTGTTAGCCTGTACCTATAGGGTACATGGAGATCTACATGAAGGGTTAGGCTGTCATATACTTGCAGATCTATGTGACTTAGCATAAACTGCATACCAAGCCCCTTCACTACTGATACAGTCACCATATGTTCATAAGAAAACACATGGCTTATATGTAGTCTCAACAACTAACCAGAAATCATCCCTCTGCAAGATCATCACAGGGACAGGGTTAAAGATGCTGAAAAGTAGGAGATGACCCTCACAAGTCAGACTCTGAGGTATTATCAGCATATATTTATTTTAAATCTTACATCCAAAATGAGTGAAAAATATTCATCTTTGTAATGTAGCTAGTAAAAGGTACAACAGTGATAGATTAGTATTGCATCATCCATCTTGATATGGTGCACCCAGGATTACATTTCCAGCAGAGAAGAACTGTAAGTTTTCCCTGGCTCTCCCTCACCTTAGACTGAGAGTTTAAATTTTCCCATTTTTCCATAACTTTTTCAGTAATATTCATAATTTCAGCTACTTCGATTGCTAATGAAGACAACAGAGAGTACTGTATAGTAGAGGTATTGGAGGAAATGCTGTATATGCTCATGAGTAGGACATCTCCTACTTGGATGAAGGAACTCTTGCATTTCTCGCCTGTGCAAGAACTCAGCAGGCCAAAGGAGTAAAAGAGTGACAACCCTGCAACCCTGTGTGTAGCCATGAAAAGACCAAACTAATAAATGTCATCTAGGATCCAAGTCATACCAACTACTATCTAGCATAGTCCATGCTGAGAGGCACTGAGGAGGTTAATATAACACCCTCCCAACTCCTTCTGTACTGAATAGAGACAAGTTCAAAGGCTGCTTTTTATGTTTTTATACTGTTCTGTAATTGCTTGTTTTTCCCAAAGCTGCTGAACTTGCTTAAATTAATTTGGACATGGTGTCTAAAGCCTATATGACTTTTTGCTTTCTTTATGCAACTCAAAAAAATATAAAGAAGCACAAAGCATGCATGTGCCAAAATATCTAGCAAGTCATTTCTGTGACAGTAGAGCTGAAAAGTATAACGTACGATGATGGTGTGCTGCAGCCAGATCACGTACAGTACATAAAGTGCTCATCTCCTTTCATTTGCCACAGAATTGCATATCATATAACAGCAGAGGCTAGGTAGATGCAGTGTGAAATTAGTGTCATTTATCTTTAAATGTCAGGATAATGTTATACTTGATGTCTACATTTTGACACATCGTGCTACACCACATTTCTTTAACCTGGAGTATTATGGTGTTTGGAGAGCTGAAAATGAATGTGGATGTGGAAAGAGAAATCCTCCTCGGGAATACAGACACATATGCAAAATTATGGTGGCAGTAATATAATCTCCCCATTCATTTCCCATGGATACTTCTGGTACAGCAAGCTATGTCCAAACATTTTATCCCATTTTATCCTTCTTGTTCCTTACCCTTTGCAGATGTCTTCTTTTCCCCTTCTGCTTAGAATGACACTCTAACAACGCAGTTTGTGTCATGAGCAACTTCCTTCTGCCATAATTTCTTTTTTAGTACCATTTGACTTAATAATTCCATACTAGGTTCCTTTATTTGCTTTACATCCTTCTATAATGAGCTAATTAAAGACATGAGGTTTCTTTATTATGACATATGGAGGCTGTGTTTTTTGCATTACTTTTTTGTTTCTGCTGTGAGTCAGACCTTTTTTTCCTCCCACAGTCCTCTTACTGGGTTGTAGAGTGGGATTTTTGAGGTAGGGGGCAGAGAAAGTTATTATGAAGAGAGTTACCACTTGTCTTCTGGCACTGTACTAAAAGGTTCTCCAAGCTTCCTAGGTTTTTTTTTTTTCCTTGTCAAATAAGTTACACCATCAGCATTTCATTCTTTGATTCAGCTGCCTTGCTTACTAAAAAAGAGAAAGCCTCTGCTGCTCTGCTGAGTATGAGTCTGCTGTATTTGATTTCTGGAAGAACAGAAATGGGTTTTCAGACTCCTTTGCAGGAACAAGCCTCAGTACTGGCCATTTGTTCTTCCTGCAAAAGAGTACCTTGAGTACTCTAGCTTTCTGCCTGTGCTACCTCTTATTAAT
The DNA here is from genome assembly GCA_024611175.1 of Megaceryle torquata. Taxonomy (NCBI): domain Eukaryota; kingdom Metazoa; phylum Chordata; class Aves; order Coraciiformes; family Cerylidae; genus Megaceryle; species Megaceryle torquata. Next base: position 58,236 of record JANIJG010010812.1, on the reverse strand, counting down.
CTTACAAATCTTACTGGTCAACTCTGTAGGTATGGAGTGGCAGATGTCTGTGGCCAGACTCTTAACTTGAAAGCACCAGGGGTTTGTAGTGTATTGTTGTATGAACTCAGATGTCCGCCCTATATTTGACTATCATATTCTCCTAAGGTGAAATGAAAACCTTGGGAAACCAGTTTTTTTTTTTGGATTAGAGCAGCTTCCTGGTGGGATGCAAAGAAAGTTCAGATCTTTTCTAGGATATGAACAGTATGCTGGTGGGTGTCCTTCTTCTCAAGTTTTATGGCTGAAGAAAAGATCCAAAATTTGTAAAGTTCCACATTTCAGTCTACAGTCTGCTCAAGACCAAGCCATGATCTCCATCTGGACCATTAATTTTTCTGGGTCCTTTCTGACTCTGAGATATTAGAATAGAACATGCAGCTCAGTTGTGCTAGGATAGTTTGAAAACTATGTTAAACTCTGCCTAAGCAACATGATTTTCACTGGTAAGTTTCTAAAAGTATGAAGTTGATAAAAGTTGGTACTAAATTAGTTTTTTCAATCTCCATTTTCCCTTTCTGTTTTCATCAGCTGTGTGTGCTTCATACTTCTTAGAAAGCTAAAGGAGGGAGGATTTGATGAGGGGATTAGATGGCAGTAGGAGAAACAGAAAAACTAGCAAGGCTGAACTAGGTCTTTAAGTCAACCAATGGGTGATTGAGGGAAGGAGGCATACAAAATGAAATCAACATCCACAACTGATATTTAATTTGGTAAAGGGTCACACTTGGGCTAGTGTCAGAGTTCTAGGAATCCTCACTAATGGAAGAGGCATATACCTGAAAGACAGACTACATAAAAAAGGAAGCCCTCAAACCCATCATGTTATCATGTAGTTCACATAATGTTCATGTTACCTCTTCCATGAATTGTTTCAAATTGTCTGTTTGGTATGATAATCTCAGATTAAAGATACTACTGGAATGCTTGTGCTTAATAATAAATTTATATCTCAGTGGTGCTTGATTCTAAGATGTTGACAGGGCTGTAGGGATTTCTGAGAGATCTCCACACAAGAATCTCCACACAAGAATCATGGCCATAGATTGGCTATATGAGTCTTTTCCCATTTCCTTGAGAAGTAGTAATTACTTTTTGTCACTTGGAAATTATGTGTAGTGAGAGCTATAATTTAGTAGCCCTGGATAATTCATTGAAATTCTATATAACTCTTGCACACCCACTCAAGACGACTCAAATTTGCATCAAACTATACTGGGAAAAAACGTAACATAATGCCACAGATATCACATATACTTAGAAAATTATATTTACTTATAGAAAATGTCATTTTCTTTCCTTCTTCATTATATTCAGCTTAATTTTATGTTAAGTTTTGAAGCCAATATTGATCAACTGCTTATTAATGCGCTAGCTAATATCCCATACGTATCACTGGCTTAAACTGGAGGCTGAGCAGGCAGTTTCAAACAGCATTTTCACTAAAATACCTGTTTGCAAAGGCAATTTTTCAGTGTACTCTTGAGATTGAGCTGTAAATTGTCAATGTCTGGTTGTACAGTAATTATTATGGAAAGTAGAAGTATAGAGATACTGGCAATCACATATCTATGGAGATGCAGATTGTCAAGTTAGGACATGAAACTTCCCTTCTGCACACAGTGTCACTAAAAGAAGACAAATCAGGAAATCAGCAGCTATCTATTCCTCTCTTGAACAGCTCATTCTGCGAGAAGGGGGGAATGGTAGATTTGTCAGCTTCCCTTCCCTCTACCTCCCCTTGAAAGCAAGAGGTCAGCCAATCCAACTTCCAAGTTGTTTCTTTGACCACATCAACTTAGTATAGCTATTTGAACCAAAGTTCTAGTCAGCTCTTCACTTGGACAGCACAAATCTTGTCTTTGTATCAACAGGAAGGTATCTTCACCCACACACACGTTTAGCATGCGATGATCAAACTAATCAGCCTATACCATCTTTTGTAGAATAGCTACATAAAATAATTTTCTGTTTCCTGCTTGCAACACTTTAGTTGTAGCTAGAACTGTCACCGATTGCAGCTATCCTAAAAACATCTTCCTTATTCATTCCTGAGACAGCTGTATAAATGTGTGTCTTCTGAATCCCCCATGCAATCTCTTCTGCATACCTGGAGAAGGAACTTTTTGCCCCAGTAACCTCAGTATTATAACAGCTTTATATTTGTACATTCAATAGCAAGAATTGTATTAGGTACTATATCAACAATTCTGAGATGAGATAAGACAAGAAATGGGAAAAGATGAAAAACAGTAGACCTTTACATCTGCTCATACTGGTTTCCCAGGTTACCTTAATCACATATTATTATCTATGGATAGCCAGCGTAGCAGCCAATAATTTCATTGGGGAAAGAAATTTTGGTTTTAAAACAGTTCTTCTGTCACAGATCAAAACCAGGGGATCTTCAAAGCTCAATAATAGAAAAGTGTCAGTAAAAATGGCATTGCAGGATACTACATTTGGTCTCCCACCATGATTTCTGCATGGCATTTTCTTATTTTTCAAGCCAAAACAACGAGACAGAGTGCTTACATGTATAAGACAGTACATGAAATTCTCTATGAAAATTTCATAACCATTTTTGCTATATCTGAGTGGTAAATGAGTTTAAAATTGATAGAAGTAGTATAACTTGATTAAATCTGACATTTTATGTACGGGACTATGCTGAGAGGTAATGTAGTTAAGAAAATCAGTCTATGATCAGCTGATTTGTATATTCCTCTTGTTGATTTTTGTGTTTTTACTTAATCCCCATTTAGTTCTCAGTCTGCAACAAACTACAGTACTCTAGTTATGCATATATACAGTATTATGGCTCTGACATTATGTAGAAATCATGTACTTGATGACCCCCTTGTTAAAATTTTCCTGCTGAAAAAACTGGGGCCGAATTATTAACATGGACAAGAAACCTCCAACTGGATTCTGCAAGACTCTCAAGGATATTATTGCAGTGTTGTGGCAAGTGGGACAATTGCCATTGTTTTTTTTTTCTTTTTTCTTGTGTTAATGCATTAAACCAAACATATCACACTATGGAAACTTGCTATGCCTCACCCTCACCTAGAAACAGCTGACCTGGTTATAAATACACTAGTATGAGTCATAAAAATAGTGTATCTTCAGCAGTATACACCATGAGGAAACCTCAAAGTGTGCTCAGTATCTTACAAGATTGTTTCTGGTACCTGAGCTAAACTAATATAAAGCTGACTACACTGAAACAGAGACATAGACTCTTAGTGCTTGCTGTTGTAATTGTGCTTTCTGAGCTTCACAGGTGGCTTCTGAATGTTTAGGTGTTATGCTGGAGATTATTTAATGGCCTTTCTTTCTGGTCTTAAAATCAATAAAACATTAGAATTGCTGCTTGGGTAAAATAAACAGCTCTAAGAAGCTGATTATATTCTCACACTATTGTATCTCTGTTGATATATTAATATATACAGAAATGTTGATAAACTGAGTGTTGATATATGTTGATTTATGTCTATTTATATATTTTCTATATATAAATACATAACTTTTATATAACTATGGATATAAATATATAAAAAAGACAGACAGATAAACATCAGTGTCAGTTCTGGTTAGATCTTTTGAAGACAATGCAACCTTTTCCTGACTCTTATTTCTAGAATACAGTATGCCAAATTTACTTATGAAATGTTTGTTTCTGACATAAAGTGATAACATAGCTGTTCTACAAAATGATGGTTTAGAAGTCTAGTCTAAAATGTAGAAAATAATACAGCTCCAGATAACTACTTCCTTGCTGACTCTAAGGAGTCATTTCAATGACTGACAGCTCTTCTGATTCTGCTCCCATCTCAAAAATTCCCTGGAGAATTGACAAACTAAGAACATCATATAATAACTCCAGCAAGCAAAAAATATGGAGGAATGTCCTGAAAAACTCTTCTATTGCAAAACTAGTCTTTTATGATATTTAGACCAGTAAACAGGGACCAAGGTTTCCAGGGTTTTATTCCCTGGCAATGACAATGTATGGAAGAGAGAGGCATCTCCCTAAATTACTGTTTTCAAACACCTGTTCTTGAAAAATTTTATTTTAAGCATGTAAAACATGAGTTATTACTCACACACAAAAAAACCTGCATGGATGCTTGTCCACCTGTGCATTGATATAATCACTAACGATGGTGAAGTAGACCTCTTTTCTTCTTGCTTTATTTGCAAAGACTTTGCATAAGTAATCTCCAGGATAGAAGGTCTTACTGTGCAAAGTATTTGATGCTGTCCTGCATGATGTCTCTCAATTAGAGACATAGATCTGATGGATGGACCAAGTGGTAGATAAATTGCCTGGATGGTCACACCTCAGGAAGTTGCAGTCAAAGGCTCAATGCCCAAGTGAAGCCCAGCAACAAGTGGGGATTCTCAGGGGTCAGTACTGGGATTAATATTGTTTAACATCTGTTGATGACATGGACAGTGGGATTGAGTGCACCCTCAGCAAGTTTGCCAGCAACATCAAGCTGCGTTGTGCAGTCAACATGCTGAAGGGAAAGGATACCATACAGAGGAACTTTGACAGGCTTGAGAGGTGGGCAAATGCCAGCCTCATGAAGTTCAACAAGGCCAAGTGCAAGGTCCTACACATGGGTCAGGGCAATCCCAAGCACAAATGCAGGCTGGGCAATGAGTGAATTGAGAACAGCCTTGCAGAGAAGGACTTGGGGCAGGTTGATGAGAAGCTCAGCAGAACTCATCAATGTGTTCTCACAGCCCAGAAAAACAAACATATCTTAGGTTTCATCAAAAGAAGTCTGGCCAACAGGGCAAGGGAGATGATTCTTCCTCTCTGTTCCACTCTTGTGAGACCCCACCTGGAGTACTGCATTCAGCTCTGTGCCCCCCACGTAAGAAGATCATAGACCTGTTAAAGTGAGTCCAGAGGAGGGCCATGAAAATGATCAGAGGGCTGGAACATGTCTTCTGTGAAGACAGGATGAGAGAGTTGGGGCTGTTCAGACTGAAGAAGAGAAGGCTTTGTTGAAACCTTATCGCAAGCAACCACTACTTAAAGTGGGCCTACAAGAAAGCTGGGGAAGGACTTTTTATTAGGCATATAGTGATAGAATGAGAGGTAATGGATATAAACTGAAAGAGGGGAGATTTAGACTATATATAGGGAAGAAACTCTTTACTTTGAGGATAATGAGACACAGGAACAGGTTGCCCAGAGAAGTTGGAGATTCCTCCTTGCTGGAAGCATTCAAGGCTGAGAACACCAGCTCCAGTGGAGGTCAGTCCATGCTGGGGAAGGGAATCCTAGTGAAAAGGGTCAACCATGAGCTCTTCCGGGGGCTTTCAGAAGCCAGGAGAGAGTCCCAGCCGTGCTGAGGGCTGGCAGCTGGTGGGCAACTGCTGAGGTGGTCAGGGTAGAGAGGCAACCCTGTCAGCAGTTCTGAACGAGGCAGAGCTGCAATGACAGCCACTCGCAGAGACCACCTCCACCCACCACATCCCTCCCATCCCCTGTCATAAAAGCATCCCCTGGGGACCATTGAGCAAACAAGCAATGAGTGGCATCACCTGGAGGAGCAGAGCAGGCACACGGGGCCCTGCACTCCACTCGCCAAGGGACCAGCTCTGGTGTGGTGAGTCTGCACTGGGGACAGGATATCACAGCAAAAACAGTCAGCTGTTGGCTCTTTTTGGGGTTTTATTGAGGGGCTTTTGGAAGCCAAGAGAGAGGTTCCCCAGTGCTGAGTGCAGGCAGCTTGTGGGTGACAGCAGAGGAGGCATGGGTGTGGCCAGCTCCACTGGTGTCCACCCCCCGCCATCCAGTGCTGCCCTGGGGAGCACAAGCAGCAAGGAACAGCCAACAAAGATGAGTGGGGTACTGAAGCACTTCTCTAACGAGGAAAGGTTGAGAGGTCTGGGGCTGTTTAGCCTGGAGGAGAGAAGACTGAGAGGAGACATTATCAGTGTCTATAAATATCTAGTGCTTGGGTGCAAGAACCATGGGGATGGACTCTTTTAAGTGGTGCCCAGTGATAGGACAAGGGACAACAGGTACAAGCTGGAACACAGGAGTTTCCATCTAAATATGAGGAAAGATTTCTTAACTGTGAGGGTGATGGAGCACTGGAACAGGCTGTTCAGAGATGTTGTGGAGACTCCTTCTCTGGAGATTTTCAAAACCCACCTGGATGCAAGCCTGTGTAATGTGCTCTAAGCAATCCTGCTTTGGTGGGGCAGTTGGCCTACACGATCTCTAGAGGTCTCTTCCAATTCCAACAGTTCTGTGATTCTTTGAAGGCCATGTTGGACAGGGCTTTGAGGAACCTGATGTAGTAGAAGTTGTCCATGCCTATGGCAGGGCAGTTGCAACTAGATGATCTTTAAGGTCCATTCCAAACCATTCTGTGATTCTGTGTGATGAGGCAATGTTTAATGTGGGTGAGCCACTGAGTTAGACCAGGAGACTACCAGAAAACACTGTAAGTGGAGAGAGTTGGGAGAAACAGTAATCTGATAAAGAGAATGAGAGAAATTAATATTTATGTGGTCTCTGGATGAAAAGGGCTCAGGGAGGATGCTCAGAGAGCCCAACAGGGAAGGATGCTCTGAGTAGGGCAACAAATGGGACTGTAAGGAGGGAGAGAGTGCTGGGTGAGGTATCAAGGGCATTTAGGGTAGCACACAGCATCTGCCCTTCTTTGCTTTCTCCTAGTAAGTCTTTCAGTCAGGGACTCTAGTATTCTAGAGCGAGCACATGTAAATTGCTTTCTAGGTAGTCTTTATTTCTCCCTTCTCTAGTCTCCCAAAACCTTAACTGCTTTGTTTTTGTGATTTGCTCTGAGAAACAAGGCAGCACAGGAAAAACTTTGCAACATGCAGCCTGCAGCTGAGAGCCTTGGCTCAGGGTCCCTGTGCCAGCACAACATTGCCCTTTCATCCAGGCAGTATTGTCCCTGCAAAAGACTGCAGCTATACTGCAGGGCTGCAGCAGCCCACAGGAGCACTCAGGTCCTGGTTATTTCCCTTCAGAGGTGATGTTTGGTCCAAGTAAGCCATAGATAGTATGTGAGGGTAACTGTGGTTGTGATCCCTGTTTTATGTGTGTGTGTCCCACTCATTTCCTGTGGGGATGACTCCCAGCACTGTGCAATCTCTCACTTTGGAGGTGACATCATGTGGTGCTAACCAGGCAGGTCAGAATTCTCTGAGTCCCTGCTGAAAGACACTGTTGTCAGTAGCTTCAATGGGCAGAATTTGCAGGGTAGCCCAACCAAACCTGAACTCTGCTCACCAGCTAGCACAGTTACAATGTATATATAAGCAATATGTACACAATCTAAAAGTAACACCCAGTAAATCCCCCACTTTACTATAAAAGATTTTAGAATTGTTTCCCTGAAGCAGAAATGTTGAAATAATTCAACAAGAAACCCTGTTTCACCTTAAAGGGTCTTTGTGAAACTCAGCTTTTTTTTCCCCACAGCTATAAAGAAAGACATCAGATTTGATTCATCTTCACATTAAGTTATGCTAGTATAATTGCATTTCTTCCAGTGGATTTACATAAATGCAAATTAGGCCCACTCTATCTTGCATGCAAGTAATGAGACTCTTCAAGTTCTGTAAGGCATCATCTCTACCCCTTAATGAGTTAATTCTCTTCTTTTACTAATTTAGAAAAAAATAGTAGGAATAAAACAAGATTAAATGAGATAAGTTATCATTTAGTTTCTCATGTTTCATTTTCCCACCAATGTTTGTAACTCCTGAGGTTCGTCTTAAGGATGAGAGAATACAAAACAAAGCTCAGGAGACTTTTAATGTATTTTACATCAGAACGGCAGAGTAGCATTTTTTTCAGTGCTTTCGCTATAACTACCAATTCCTCTCTTCTCAACAAAGACCTATTTTAACTTAGAAGTTTTCTGTGAACCTGAACAAAACCACTGTAATGATTTAATTTTCAGTGAAACCTAAGTAACAAGCATATTTCATATATTTGTTTGGAGCATTACTGGGAACATTTTGATAGCTCTACTGCAAGCTGAGCAAGTAATTAGCAACAGAAGTACTTGACTGTAGCATGCATGAGATGGTGCTAGCCCCAGAACCCTTTCAGAAATGAGTTTTGCTGGATCCTTCATTTTTGCTTTATTTCCCTTTTGTTAGTAATGTGGTAACTGAACCAGCCCTTTCATAAAACCCACAAATCTGACTTCTACAGATACAAATCCAAGTATCCTGTGGAGATTTCAGATAAGTCTGGAGAATTTGATATTATGTACTATCTGCAAGTTCAGAAATCCTGCCACATGGAGTTGACATTCCTCTTCTTCTCGGGGAGTTTGGTCCCTGAATGTAGTTCTGCTTCAGCTGCTGCCATGTGTTGTCAGTGATATCACCTTCTTTCATGTTGTGTCCTGAAATGAAAAGTCAAAATCTCATTATTCATTTTCTCTTGCAGTTATGTAAGCCATACTATACTTTTATTAATAAGTGCATGTAATTAAAGTGAATATAACATGATTTTTAGATAGGGTTTCCACAATCCTCTACTAGAGGATCTCGAGCATTTGTGTGCTACAGCTGAGTTTAAAAAGGAGTGGATAATCTCATGAGCTATATTTGCAGATACACATGAAAAGCTGGATAATTAAACTTTATGTGACAGTGTATAAAGTAAATCATATTGTGTTCAAGTAAGAATTTATAAGCCATGGACAGTATTTCAAGACATGACCAGTACATAATATTACTTTAAATGCTACCTATTGCTGAAATATCAGTCAGTGGTCATTGGCAGAGCTTGAAACAGCTTTCAACTGACCAAGACTGACATTTTGATCTGAGAACTGAGATGTCAGCCAGCTTTAATTACACCCTACTTTGGATAAATTCCAGTGTCAATGACTAACAATGACAATAAAGGTATATAGGGAAGGACATACAAGAGCAAACCACTGCAATGCACATGACACCTAATTCAGAGACATTGTTAGTGTAGCCAGTATCATTAAATAGCTTATCACAGTCAGAAATATCCTCTAAAAGCAGATGGTCAACAATTGCATTATTTTATTTAGGTTTTGATTTACATACTGGTCTGAAAAGTTTTTATTTTATTTCATTTTACATGAAAATGAATAAGACAGTTTGTTAGCTGCATTCTTGTATAGAAAATCTCATACACTAAATTATCTCAGTAGGATATGTTTTATTAGTGTATATGTATTGCTTTGAACATACTGTATTTTACATTTGTAGCAATAGGTTTCAGTCTTTCTTCTTCACTCTTCCATTGCCTACCACAACCACCTTCTGGTAGGAGACAAAAAGATGTTTAGTTTGGTCTTGACTTTAATGAGTATTTCTGAACCAAGTTTACTATCAAGGCCTTGAATGCACTCATTTGTCTTTATGACCCTGATGAGCCTCATCAGTGCCCTCCTCTCATGTGCCTTTGTCCTTTTTGTTCAGTCATTTCCCTACTCCTGGCCTGAATTGTGTACCCAGGCCAGTCCCATGATTAACACTGCCTCACCAGCCCTGGTCACAATCCCTGGTGCTGATCTGCTCATAACCTCCAGTAGGATGGGGCCACTGCAGGTGGTCCTTGCCCCACTGCTCCTGCCTTCCCCAGCCATGTATAGTCCCTTAGACATGGACATTTTTAACTGTTAAAACTTCCCCTGAGTATGTTATAAGTGTAATGAACATTTGCCAAAAAAGCCTTCGGGCAGCTCCAGTGTGGCTGACAACTGGCTTTCAGTCATTCCTTTAAAATACTGAGGCTCTGCCTGCCTCTTTCTGGTCTGGAATTCTGATTTGAGCTCAGACCATCCACATACAGGGGTTATTTGGTGTATCAGAATATGGAAAGAATAGGTGATAGCTCCACTCAAACCCAAGAAAGAATATTTAGGCAGCACGGAGAAGTGACAAAGAGAGTCTACAGCTTTCCTGTGCAAGTGGACCTTTCATGTATCCTTTAGTTACAGGGGATCTGAATGAGCATAAAAACACAGACATCCCTCTCCTTCCAAGTGGGAGGAGGTGCCCTCATTTTAAGAGCTTACACTTGGTCTTTCTGTAGAATCAGACACCTTCTGCTTCCACACAGCCACAACCACACAATGTCCAGAAGCAGTCCCTAAAGGGGATATCAAGAATATTTCTCCTCAGAAATTTGGACAAAGCCTTCTCACTTCCAAAATGAAAGTAAGGAAGGGAAGGCATTCCTGGCCTTTACCTGTTAATACTGAAGCTGGGGAGCATATCTGCAACTCAAATGTTAGAGTAAGATGGACAGCTGTCCTGTCTGATGTTATTCCTTTTTTTTTTTTTCCTTCTTTTTAAAGTCAGGTATCCTATTATTTGATGAGTGAAATACAGGATGCCATTTCTGTTGTATTGTGCCTTTAAGCTAAATATTTTAATTTGTCCATTTCATAATGCAGATTTGA
>JANIJG010010812.1:30613-47572 GCA_024611175.1 Megaceryle torquata | reverse complement strand
TGATGTCAGTCGAGCATGTTGTTGACCGCCTTTACCCTTATAATGTTTTCCTTGGAAAGGAAGGCAGGACAGCAGTCCTTGATTATCTTGGCATGATATCAAAATCTACAGATTTAAAAAGCAGGATGATTGGGTTTTGTGTTTGTATTCAGACTGGGAGTGTTACAGTGAAGGTTTTGCTTTATTCCATTTGCTCTTTCTGCAGATCTTTGTAAGTTGTTTTGAGGGTGCAGGCCTTACTCAGACTACTCATTTTATGTTTGTTTATTACAATTTTTTCAGTACAACACAGATAAATCCCACTGTGATAATTTACTGAAATCTTAATTGTTAAACTTTGTTTTGGTAGGTTTAGACTATGAAATAGGATTTTTTAATTTTTATTTTTTTCATAGGGAATTCACTTGAATATAATGCAACATATATAAACTCAGCAGCCACCACATCATTAATTTTATTTAAAAAAAAAAAAGTAATTGGGATGAAAACAGTCTGGATTGTTTGCTCTTGGTTCCATTAAAAAAAAATCATCAGCTGCTATACCCTGGAGGGTAGACGAATTTGCTCAGGAGAGAAATGGTTCTAGATGCTGCAGAATGTGGCAAAAGAATAAAATTGTCATCAAGGAGAAAACAAACCAGGCCTCAAGGGCAAATTTTTCTAAGCATGACAAGAATCATGTGCATGTAGAGACTCTTGAAACTCAGCAAGATAATAAGCTGACTGAAAATAAGACTACAAGAAAGGACACAAGGGTAGAATCATGTTTGAGACATTTCTCACTGCTTTTTCTTACCAGTTAGTTTTAGTTTTTTCTGTTCAGAAAGCTAATCATTCTAGTTTAAGCTTAAAGGAAAAGAACATATTTTAATAGAATATAAAATAGCTTGAAAGATCTGCATAAATTCACCTCAAACCTCTGTCATACTTCAGATCCTAGCACTTAATAAGAAAAAGATTTTGTCTTTGTCAGAAAGGTGATGAAAGACCTCAGTCTAAAACTGAAAGTGTAGACATAAGCATACTAATACTGTATGCTATGCAAAAAGTTTGGGATTATTTGGGATATGAAATACATTCCAATCCTAGATGTTGCTTCCACTCATGTTTAGCTGGTTTTGCATCAGCTTACTTACACAGGTGCTATACTCCTGGGAGAGAAGTATGTTTGTTTTATTTTTCAGATTTAAACTGAAAATGCAGAAGATATGCTACTGAAATTCGGAAAGAAAGCTATTTGGCAGTTTCTATTGCTGCCCTTTAAGACTAGAATCTTAACCCAGTTTTCCACAGGCAGGAAGAAAGAACACAAAACTAAACAAGAACTTGAAAATTAATACCCTAGTATGGATCATTTTGTCAGAGCTACCAAGGAGAACTAGGGTAGCTTCTCCTTTCAGTCCAACAGGCCTGTCTGCTTGATCTGCAATTCATCAGTTCATTGCAGGTAGAAGCTGCTCCCCCCTGTCTGGGAGACATGTGGGCAGGGTTGCCTGTCACATGTCCAGCCAACCACCTGCAGCCTGAATTGCTATGCATCTATCATCGTTTCAACTAGCAGCATGGATTTACATTGCGTGTCTCACAAAGACTGAGACTCTCAGCTCAGGGGTGATATTAAGATTCACTCTTTTAAGGAAAATTACTCTAATGGGTGTGCTGGTTTGCCTGCCCTGCCTGCTGTCAGACCAAAAATGAATATGCTGATTCATAATTCTGTCATTCACATCCTTTGTGGAATCCAGCAACCAACATCATGCAAAACCCTGAACTGGATGTATCACTTAGGAGATTATGTAACTGGTTTTATTGTCAAGTAGAAATGGCTTCAGACTTAATCGTAACACAGGAAGTATTTTTCAGTCCACTCCTTGGTTTGGTGCCATGCTAGTTACCACCTCCAAAATACCCACAGGCGGGGTAAAAATTGTTTTGAAACTCACAGTGTGTAACAAAATACAGAAGGAAGTATTCCTTCGTAATCTTAGCATACAAGCTATTTTCACTGTAGTCTTAATGTCTATATGAGGTCTATTATGAAGCATACTTGAAGCAGGGTGTTTGGATTAGAAGACCTGCAGAAAACCCTTCCAACTTGAATGCATTCTGCGATTTTGTGAGATGTGGACTGGTGAAACTGGGATTCATTTGGGCTGAGTTGTATTGCATTGTCCTGGCATCAGTCATCTTCAATAGGATCCCTGCCATTCATTAGCTGAGTCTTCAGTCACCATTATTTCCAGCTCTGCTCTCATTTTTCTTCTAAAAATACTTCTGAGAGCCTATTGACCTTCTGAGGTACCTCACAGATGGGTTTACTTGATTTTAGTTTGACACCGGGTCAAAAAAATGTTGCCTGATAAGATCAGAAAACTTGTGTGGCAGATTTCTGGTATCAAATCTTGTTTATTCTGCTTTATGAATAGTCACTTCTATGCAGCTATAACTGGTCTTCCTGAGTAGCATGAGCCTGCAAGACTGTCAAATATGAATCAGAGGAATTTCTGTTGAGCCCTGTGCTTCAACTCTGTTTCATGATTTCCCACATTTACAAACAAATGGGAGTGTAGGGGATAACAGGCCTGCATTCATTTTCTTTTGCAAATATCCCACAGTTTCCTTGGCCTGGAGGTCCTACAGTATGCAGCTCAGTTGTCCACTTCATAATAAAGAATCCTGTCTGAATTCACATCTTTAGGACATCATAAGATCCACACAAGGCATTCTTTTTGCCATCAGTGTCTATTTTCACCTGGAATCCTTCCATCTGATATCCAAAAATATCTACTACTATCCAGAGATTTCACTGAAATTGCCTTTGCTAAGAAGGCCCGCTTTCGATTGCATAAACCTGTTCAAAATAATTTTCCTAGAGACAATCCTACCTCACAAGGCCCACATTTCCAAAGGAGACAAAGACTGGATACTCCTAGATGCATTTGTCAAGACTGCCAACTGAGGCTTCTTCCTGTTTACCTACTCAGCCAGATATGCTGTTCTACTCCTGCCTCAACAGCCAGCAGGTTCAGTGCTGACAAAACATGACATGCAATAGGCCCTTTCAAAAAACAGCATGGGCCCTGTCATGGGTACAGCTCCCATTCCCTTATGCAAGCATCTGCAAAAATAATAAAATTATAATACTCTATCAAAACTAGTGAGGCCATCAGGACTGGGAAAGTGATTGTCCTCTTTACTCACCTCAAATACTGTGTTCATTTCTGTCCCCCTCACTACAAGAAAGACATTTTGGTGCTGGGCTGTATCCAAAGAAGGGCAATAAAACTTGTGAAGGGTCTAGAAAACAAGTCTTATGAGGAGTGGCTGAGAGAACTGGGGTTGTTTAGCCTGGAGAAAAGGAGGCTCCAGGAATACCTTATTATTCTCTATAGCTGCCTGAAAGGAGACTGTAGTAGGTGAGGGTTGGTCTCTTCTCTCAAGTAACAAGAGATAGGACAAGAAGAAACAGCCTTAAGTTTCATCAAGGGAGATTTAGGGTGGATAGTAGGAAAAATTCCTTCACCAAAATGGTTGGCAAGCACTTGAACAGGCTGCCCAGGTGAAGTCACCATCCCTGGAGGTATTTAAAATACCTGTAGATCTGCTATGTGACATGGTTTAGTAGTCTTGACTTGTCAGTGCTGGGTTAACAGTTGGACTTGATGATTTAAAGATCTTTTCCAACCTAAACAAATCTATGACCCTATAATTCTATTAAGCCTGTAACCCAGGATACAATATCAGCTTCCATCTTCAGCCAGCACTGGGGTAAATCTTTCAACTGTTGTGAGATACACCAAGAGACAGAGTTTAAAAGTTGTGGTCTGCTAGGACATAACCTCATGAAGCCCACCCTTTTGTTTTGTCAAACTTTCAATACAAACAGATCCGCTGTGGTCTGGGTTTCTAATCTACCACTGCTGAAACCATTGCTGGGGGGTTGCTAGCTGTAGCTGGGTGGTACACACAGGTGGGTCAGGTTTAAGCCAGTCTTCTGGGTTGCTCCCATCAGCTGCAAGGAAGTGCAGCAATAGGTATTCCTTCCCTGAATCCTACAGCTCCACTAACTGCTATGAGCCAGGTCCAACTGTGGCTTGAAAAATATAAAAAGGGATGGTAATTTCTGCACCTAAAAGTCAATAAGAATGTTGATGTAAATTATATTTTTCCACCTCACAGGATAGGTGTCTGAGATGTTTGAGTTGTTCAACAATTCTGCAGTGACTGTACTTTATTTTTTAAGTGGATTGAAGATGTAGACAGTAGTCACCAAAACAGAAGCTATTAATATTTTGGCTTGTGAAGAAGAGTTTGATTTTTCTAATTACAAGATTTAAAAGTAGGGATAGCAAAAAAATTTTGACAACAATAATTGCCTTTTGACAAGTGGAGTTTGAATTTCTGCAACAACATTCATTGAAAAGCAATTCCTTTTCCATGAATACTTCTGAATTAATTACAAAATTCACTTCGTGGCAAAAAGCTAAAGATTTTATGAATTGCATTAATGAAGTTAACAATAATGTCCTTAAGCATATAGAAGAAACTTCCCCAATGTGAACCAAGTGAAGGTTGAAAATAAATATAAAGATAATATTGGTGCAGATAAAAGATCAAGAGGTATATTCAAATGTTGGAATACACAGCATGTACCTATGAAAGCATAGACTGAATTTCATTGGCAGGACTAAGAAATACTTGCAAAATCAAAAAGGTTGCTTTCACTTGTGATTTCTTTATAAATAGATGAAAAGATCTGGTTTAGTATTGGAATTATTAATATAATTATCATAAACCAAGATGAAAAAAGATTTTTTTCTACTGAATATTTATTCTGCTTTTTCAAACTCTTGGAAAATTGTAAGAATATTTACACTGTTCAAAGGAACACAAAAATAGGGAAGGCTCATGCTCTCTGTTTTACAGTTGCATATATATAAGTAGATATAACATTCAGTAAGCAATTCAATGATGTTACGTCTAAAAGTTAAGCAAAGCGCTTCCCAAGATATACCACCTGGCACCACTACTCATATTGTTTCCTGCAGTTACAGCTTTATGGATAGATTATCTCAACTCTAAGCAAAGATAATTAGTGTACTTATCTTAAAATATTTTAAGTATTAACTCTGCTTATTGACTATACTTCATCAAGTTTGGCCAGGGAGGAGATGTGAGGATCTGAACATTTAGGAAGCCTTGGTATAAACCAGCTGGAACAATAGTTCTGTTCTGTGAGGATAATATTACCTAATGTTGAATATTTGGAATTTTTTTTTTTTTTTTTTGTTTTTTTTTTTTTTTTTTTTTTTTTGTCTCACAAAGAGTTTGGAACAGTCAAAAGGTGAGCACATTTCATTTTTTTAATCAGCATGTTTCTTTGTGCCTTTTTTTTTTTTTTTTCTGATCCAGGAGTATTTTTAACTGAAAGTCTTTTGTCTTTCTTTTTCTGAAAAGAATACAGTACAGCATCTTCACCAGTTCTAGTCATGAAAACCTCTTTTGTTGAGTTGTTTTAATGTATGTGTTTAGAATTATTATATTTGGCTCATAATTTCTCTTTAAAGAAATAAATCCTTTAATATGAATCCTCTATAAAGTAATTGTATATTAAACTGTACAACCTGCTGTAAGATAACAAGATGCATCTATAATAGAGAAACACACACACACCCCCATGCAGATACAGCTTTTACTGTAGTTGCATAAATATGTAGTATGCTAAATAATACCTGTATTAACAAGTAAGGATCAACACTTAGCCAATGCATGAAAGCCAAGTAACCATCACTGCATAAGAAAAGTTGGTGGAAACCTCATAGTTATTTTCATAGAAACAAAAAGTGTTTGGTAAATAGGTAAGCATTTAGACGTAACTAATGGAAGACAAACAATTTAGATGCAGTTCCTTTGCAACTAGGGCATTGAACATGAAGTATTTAACAGACCCCTCACAAACTGAGGAAATGTTGAACTTGAGCAGTGTCTTCAGGACCTGACACTGTGGGGATCTAAACAGGAAATAGCTCTTAGGGCCTGCTATAGGCAAGTGGTGCTGAATTTTCATTTGAAAGAGCCACAGACCCTTTTCTATGAAGAACTCTGAACACAGGGACCCTGTAATATTTCCAGACCTTCCATGCAAAGTCCACTCAGGCTGATATTCATCCCTGCTTATATCTGAGATATACCAGAGCAGAGAGCAACGAAAAATGAGCAATCCACGTGATCCACAGCAAACCCCTCTCTGTCCTGGGAACTACTCAGAGACACAATGTAGGAAAGATGCAGAATAATTGCTTTGGCAATGGTGGAAGCAGCTCATTCCTAGACTTTTATCTTTCCAAAGGCCCTTTATTCCTTTCTCCTTTATACCTACCTGTATGGGCATGTCATATAAACAAGAGCAATCACAAGACCCCCAGGAAATATTAAAGACGGTGAATGAGACGTCACTTTCAGCAAAGCAGCTTGTCAAGCCTGCAGATGGTTTTTGAAGAGCACTTGGGAAAGATACTCAAGCAGGGAAAGAAGGTTATGAGCTGGATGAACTACGCAGAAAAAATCCACTCTAAAATGACATTCCTTTGCCATAAATATTCACCAGCATCCATGCCATCGATGCTTTTCCCTTATTTCTGGGTGATATTTATGATTGTTGGCATGCTTAAATCATTCTGTCACACTGAGAAGCAATTCCAAAAGGAAAGCGAGGACAAATAAAATCTGTATGACTGTCACACAGGATATTCTTCTGATCCATTGTGAACATAGCCTCATGGTGCATGAGCAGCAGAGTCACCAGCATCCATTCCAGATTCCCACCTGCAACCCATGAGTTTCTTACCAGTGTGCAGCATGGTCAGGGAAGGTAGCAGTGGATGCCATGAGCAGGGACTTTCCCTAGTAGCCTTGTACCTCTATGAAGAGCCAAGTTGGTCCAGGGATGATGACAGGGCACAACAGGAACTACTCCCACATGTCAGTGCATACAGGTGTGAGATTGACCTGGGATTTATCAAAACCACTTCAGGAGTCAGGGTAAATGAGCATATACTGGTCAAAGAGTAGAAATTAATTGAGAAGGAAAAAATGAAGCAGCAAGAAAGTCAGTATCTTGTTCACTGTCCCTTTGCTGCTACAAGGCAGTGAGAGGACAGTCTGTCAGAAGATGGTGGGGAAGAGGCCCTTACAGTAAGATGTGTGCTGCAACAGCAGAGTCAAATGAGCTCTGACAGAGCAGGATTGCCCAAATGCATTGCTAGGTGCTGGGACAATAGACATCTGAGACAGACTTATATGGGGTGACTTATAAATGGAACAAATAAAGCCTGTGATAAAGAGCAAGGTAGAGAAGCACATGAAGAGACTGCTGTCAATGTTATGGTGTAGGAGTAATTCACCTAACAATCTTTCCGATATAGTGTTGTTGGTTTTATCCCCTAAGAATTTTTTTCTGTATTTCCTATTAGAACTAAGTGCTTATGAATATAAATATGTTGCCTTTTAAAGGCACCAAATCAGTATAATTTAGTGAATTCAGAAATGTTATGAGGAAGGACCAAGCAAGTTATGTAGTTATATTTATCATATCATATCATATCTCAGCTATTTAAGCCCAACTCATACTACTGACTACCATATCTCATAGCAGGCTTCTGCTAACATGCCCTGGTTTTGCTTTGAAAGCCCTCCATAATGTCCAGAGAGGTACTGATACCATGGTCCAGTGAGATGTATCCCCACTATATGTGGAAGGTAGAGGCCTATAGATAACTGGACTTCCTCAACACAGAGATCAAAGAGTGTGTCCAGACCTCAGACACTACCACATAGCTTCACAATAGTGGAAAGTTCAATAAATGCTACTGGCCAAGTCATGGCAGGGGGTCTTATCCCTCCTGCCTAAAATATGGAAAAAAATGTAGAAGATACAGACACAAGGGCAAAGATTTAGTTTTGGTACAGAATAGCCTCATTAAGTATATTTCACCCTTATTTATAACATTGTTAAACTGTGTTAAAGAGCTGCAAAATTTGAAGCCACACAAAAATAAAATTCTACTGAAAATATGTCCATTAACACAGACTGCAATGACATCTCTAAAGCTTTTGCATAATTTGAGTGGTACCGTTTATCACATACATAGACAATTTAGTTTGCAGCCACATATAGCTAAGGGATAATATAACAGGAGTCATCTCTATAAGGTAATAATCCAGTTTCAAATCCCAAGTGTAGCATCCACAAGGGCATGGGTCAATTACTATGAGTTTACTATAGACAAATGTGAAATGGAATTAATTTCACCTTTTCTTGCTTCTCCCATTGTGCCTGGCACTTCCTCGTGCTGAATTCAGATGCAGAGCTGAGAAGTCTTTCTTTACAGAAGAAAATCTTTACACTGAGGGTGGTGTGATGGTGGAACAGGTTGCTCAGAAAAGGTTTGGATGTCCCCTCCCTGGAAGAGTTCAAGGTCAGGTTGGACAGGGCCTTGAGCAACCTGGTCTAGTGGCAGGTGTCTTTGCCCATGGCAGGGTGCTTGGAAATAGATGATCTTGGAAGGTCTCTTCCAACCAAAACCATTCAATGATTCTAAGTCCAGAAAATACCCAAAGGTCAAGGAGTACTGTGTCAGCCTGAGAACAGAAGGGGTGATGTTGATAATGTTTAAAGTTTTCTAAATTGGAGATGCAAAAAGAGCTCCACATGTGCAGGCACTGAACAGGAAAAAGCAGGGGGAAAGAACTGATTAAATGTTTGCAGAATAGCAGTGGTCTTAAAAATGAAGGAAACTTAGGAACTGACTTTGAGGATCTGAACACATCTGGTGACCAGAATAAGATGTCTCAAGGAGAGACTGAACCACCTTTCATCTAGATAGCTGTATAGGACTGGGAATATTTTCTCAGTTTCTATGGAAAATCTTTATTGCTGTGAAGCAGTGCATTTGATAGGCTAGATTAAGTAATAGCAACCCAAGACTTGTAATTACCATCTGTTGATTGTGCTCCCTAGAGACAGTAGTTAAATTTAAGAATTTAACCAATGTATAGAGGCTTTTAAGGTGCTTCAGAAGATCTTTTGGAAATAAGGGAAATGCCAGATCGGCAGCCTCTGTGATTGCCTGACCTTCCCATTGCTCTACTTTCCACATGTTCAGCTGACATTTCCAGGGATGTATTCCCATTCAGACCTGAGCCTTTCAAGTACAAAAAGGTGCTTCATAATAACGTAGCTCTCAGGACTTTATAGCAATAAGAATTTAGAATTAGTACCATTTTATTAAACATCTGGGAGTATTTATGATAGAAAATTTTGCAGGTATCTATAATCTTAAGAATTAAAATTCAAGCTCAGTGGCAGTTATTCCAAGGCAATTACAGAAAATTTGCATCTTTATCTGCTGCATTTAGCTTCATTTCTGTAGATGGCAAGAGCTATAACCTTAGAGAAGACGGCACTTTTAGAAGAATAAGAGGGCAAACTGTTTTGTTACTTTTGTAACGAGGATGGAGTCGTCAACTCTTTAGCTGGACTGAAGATAAAAGAATGATTTAGAAATTTCCCTCCAGAGTGATTAGTGTGTGTGTCAGTAGTTTGAGCAACACACATAGTTCAAAGGCAGAAGATAAGAAGCTCATGAGAAGAAAAGAGGTCATAAGCTGATGTCTGCAGTACTTCAGCACTCAGCCAAGACAATCTCAGAAGGTGACTATAGACACTTTGAGATTCAACACCATCAGTGCAGATTTTGAAATCTCAGAGGTAGTATCCCAGAAGTGCTAACCAGGTATATAACTCCTATGACTCAAAAACTCCTGTTGCTGCTTAATTATTTTCCATCTTTTGTTAGGTGTTCTTTCCACAACTTCACTCCCTGTTTTTTTGGTTTTGGTTTGGTTTTTATTTTTTTGGTAGTGAACCTACTATAGTTTTCCACCTGGTCTCTTTTTGCTGCCTACAGCAGAGTTTTGCTTTAGAAAAAAAAGCATCTGTTGCCCTCCAGAAGTTATGTAATTCTCCATTTAGACATAGTTTTGCTCTCTCTTTTATGTTTTCCAGCTCATTGGTATGCACACCATCTGTGCCTCTACTACAGTGTTCTTACATGGCCTTGAGACTTAGGTTGTGGTTTTATAGTTTTATTACTGTGCCCTTCAGTCCCATATGAATTATTTTGTTCACTGTCTTAAAAATCTGTCCTTTCAAACTTTGCTGTTAGCATGTCAATGGCAGAAAATCAGCCCCTTCTCCCTGATATAATATCAAACATCATTGTATGGTCATGGATGGTAAACAATGGAAGTATTGTGATAACAAGAATTAAATCCAGCTGTTGCATTCCATAGAATACAAATTTATCAATTACAAAAAGACAAGATAGCTTTCCAAGAACAGAAGGTAAGAGCTATATCAGTGAGTATAAACAAAGAAATGTTTTTGAAACAAAGTCGGTCACTTTTTCTAATTTAATTTTTGAGAAGTCTCAGACAGTGCCTACAGCTAATATGATGTCAGATGTAAATACATTCTCACAGTTGTGCTAAAGCAATTCAGTCTCTGATAAAGTGTATTGTGAATCCTGCAAATTGACTCTCAAATTTAAATTCTGCCCAGTTCAGATAGGTACACTTTGAGAATTTATTCAGACATATTACAAGGAACACTAGGACTCAGAAGGGTTGGGGAATACTATTCCCTCAAAAATAGAAATCATTTGCAGCAGAAATCTTTTTGGCAAAAAGCTTTCTGATTAAGGCACTGAACAGCGAGATGAAAGCGGAAATCCCAGCTCTGACAGAGGTTGCTTGTATATCCCTGGGCAAGTCACATCACCTTTCTGTGATGTCTGTGGCTACAAAATGTGAATCATTTCTCGTTCAAGCATTTCCAAGAGCAAGAGCTCCTTTGTAGTTGGACTTTTTCCAACCATATGTTTGTACAGGACATAACAAAACAACATTTTATCTAACTGAGACTTCCAGATGTTTCTGTGAAATAGATCATTAAGGCTTCTAGTTAATGTGGTATGAAAAAGAAAAAACTGTAAATGATCTTTTTAATTCTTATTTTGTAATGTAAGCTGGGAATAATGAATATTGGGATATCTGGATTTATAAATTTGCTGTTATAAAGGCACAAATGAGAGCACAACCATGACTTAATAATTCTGAAAGTGTTTACTATCTAAATATGATTTTGTTTATTGCTGTTTTCAAGTTTGTGGAAAATGAGAAAGAAAGCAAGAGATAATTCATTCTGAGACTGATGAACACATTAGCATTTATTGTGGAAATGTCAACAAACTTTGCAAGAATACAGACTGCTTCTTTTTTACTGTATCTGTATTCTTGAGGGAAAGTATGGTGAAGGACTTCCTTAAGTTATTCTCACTGTCAGTCAGGTTAGTTTGGAATTCTTTATATTAAATATGACTAAATTTTATTATCTCCTACAAAATTTGCTTCATTTAAAGGACAAACAACTAAGATCTTTCCATGTTAAAAAAAAGAAAAAATTTATATAATTAAACAGAATTTTATGCCATTTTCATCCAATTTCATCTGTTCAATTTGCATTGCCACAGTTCCACTGTATTACTAGTTCTTTTCCACCAGAAATAATGGAATCCTAAATTGAAGTACTTGTTACTTATATAAAAGGCAGCTGCCATCACAAAGCCTTCAGCAAGGATTATTTTAAACTCAAATTTACTTCTCAGAACAACAAAGTATATAACTATATACATAAAAATATGAAATAAACCAATTCTAAAGTGGCTTTATTAATAGCCCTGACAAGACAGCACTGTCCTAAATTTTCAGCTACCCAAACACCAGTTAAGTTGATGTTGTATTTCCAAATAGGATTAATTTTTTGAAAAAATGTTACACTATCAACAGTAAATTAATTTAAAAATCATTACCAAATACAAAATTTTGGAAATATGCATAATATGTTTGAAATACACATGGGCCAATGCCATAGAAATTAAACAATGAAATACTGCTAAATATGTTGCCAGATCTCAATGACAGAAGGACTTAGCAGTACTAATTAGAGAATTTTGAGAACGTTATTCAGCAAGACCTGCTTTCTTTCTTTTTCTTAATCCAGAAATTACTATCTGTTCTTTCATGTAAAATTACTTAGAGTAATTATGAATCTACAGAAAAAAAACTTAATTAAAAGCTTTCTCATGTATTGAGTTTATGAGCTGTCTGTTATCCGAGTAAGTTATTTTTAAGACAGGGGAGGCCGGGTATTGTCAGCATTTCTTGGTGAAACATGCACCACGTTCAGGTCCACTCCAATATGAATTTTTCCTTCAGACTCTTCAATGATGTATAATATCTCAGACTAACATAGATAGGCATACATAGAGAATTGTTTACCAAAACAGTGTGATGACAGTGATTTTGTTCTAGCCATACCTCTCATTACAGTAGCCCTACTGAAGCCTGACTTTACTGTGGATTAAAATTCCACTTATTTTACTTGCTGAATATTGGAATTCTTGTTCTTGTTAAGCTTTTCTTTTTCAGAATAATTGAGAATGCTCACTGTGACTATCAGGCAAATGGCATGCTCCTAGAGCATTTTTGTGACCTAAATATCTAAGTCAAATCAGGTTTTCCAAAGGGCATGATGAAATGCATTACTGTTTTAATGGCATATGTGCAAGAGTCAGATGGATGGTTATAGGCAGAATTATCTGTTCTTTAAAGTAAATCTGGATCTTGTCAGGTGTGAAACATATCAGCTATTGTGGATTAACGGCCTGTATATCTCAGGTCTGCATGATGAGCAGCTCTCCACACATCCTAAATAACAGCAATCCATTTGCTGAGTTATTTCTGAATTATAGTTGCTTTCAAATGGACAATAATATTTGTTGAATTTTCATTTCTTTCAGTTGTGTTTTCTGAAATGACTGCAAGCTGCCAACATAGTATGCTGCCATTAAATTAGATTAAATGGTCTCCCTGCTTTTCTAAGTACCTGAAGTTGGGCAAATTTCAGTCTGATCTACAACTCATGCATTCTCATTCTGTTTCCCATGTCCAAATGGCATATGCTTCAGGTCAGGCTAGCTCCAGTGAGCAGCCAAATAGGCACGTGTATCCTGAATGAATTGCTTCAGGAGGAGTGAAATGGTTGCCCTGTTACAATGCAATGGATAGCATTTGCAAATACTATTGTCTAGATTTCAATTAAGAAATCCTGTATTGTCACATACAGTTTACACCTTGCAAGGGTTGGGCAGTGTAACTAATTCAGTACTAATTGGTTGTGAGATCAAAGCTATTTTGTCTAATTTTATAAGGATATATAAATTCCTTGACCTTCAAGATTGACCGTGTAATTGCATCGCTCTGTAAGAGGTGCTTATTTAGGTGATGTTGTTTAGGGTGTGACTCCACTGAAAGAAAGACAACATGAGAGCCTTAATGTGCATTAGGTCTCAAAAAAACCCCAACTCACAACCCAAAATACCCCCCAAAAAAGCCATATGCATTGTAAATATTTTTATGAAAACAGAATCTATTTTTATCAAAATACAAACTCATAAAATTCAGTCTGAATTTAGCATGTCTTCCTGGTTTTGTTTCTTTAAAATAGAAAACACAGTCATTTTTTCTTATCAAAGCCATGCAATGAAGCATCCTGGAGTCTGTCTCTAGAAGCAACAGTTTGGGATAAAGCTGTGATTCATTCTTCTTATCATTCTTGCTCTTGGAATAAAAGAAAAAGAAGTCTCTTTAACAAACTTCACTGTTTGTTTACACGAAGTGAAGAAGAATTTAGCAAGTGCTCTTTGCAATGGCACAGTGGCCTTTCTGAACAATCCTAGATGACTGACCAGATATCCTACTGTATCTGATCTCTGTCATGGTCCAGCACCAGAATACTGTGAGTATACATATTATGGCTTCTTTCTGGCAGTAGAAATAAACATAAGTGGAAGAGATGTGCACCCACTTGTCTTCCATAGCTATCATAGAGACATAATCCAGCATGCACTGGTAAATGGGAACACAAAGTAAATGTAACCAGCAGTTTCTCAAAATGTCCTTGTGAGCATCATCCCTTGACTTATACTTAGGTTATAGACTCTTCAGTGAAAAGAATGTTCTGATGTTAATGTCTAGTGATAACACCAAAGGACTCCTAATTGCTGCAGCTTTTCTAATCAAATCTTCTCAAATTTACTCTGGTTTATATGAAACTGCTCAAGAAACATTAAAGACATCACCTTGTCTCTAGAGCCTTTCTACACTGGTATGATCCACATCTAAGCTGCTGCTGATCAGACAACCTGTTGGCTAGAGTTCTGGTATGGTTGTAAAACACAACAACCAGTTTGGAAATATAAAGCGGCTTTCTGAAATTGCTTAAAATAAGGCCATAAAACATAAGATTATCAAAGCTTTACATTCATATAACATTTATTTTATCTGACATATGACTTTTTCTCAAATTGAAGCAGAATGAAAGACATTCTCATCATAAATGAGGACTGCTTCCTCACTGCTGTAGATGCAGTTATCTCTACTGATACCAGCTGACTTTTGTCACCTTTGAATTTGCCCTGTTCATGTTGAATGTCATCTACTGCCTTCTTAATTCAGTAATTTCCATTTTTTCCAAGAGTGTTCATATAACTCAGAATAATTACAAATCCAGCAATGTTCAGCAGATTAAATTCGTTTTTTAATGACTCTGCCAGGACACCAAACAAAAACTTTGTATTAAATAATATGTTTACTTTTAAGAAGGTTTATTATTCAAACTACTTATTAGATTCATTAACATAAGTTAATTTTTCTGACACAGAACACAGTCTTTCAGTGCTCATAAAAGTGACTAATTAGGTACATAATAGCTTGATAAACCTTAAAAAAGCTTCCTTAAAATGGCTGCTACAGAATGAGCCGTTATCAAAAATAGTGTGTCCAGCAGGAGTAGGGAAGTGATCATGCCCCTGTACTCAGCACTGGTGAGGCTGCAGCTTGCGTAATGTGTTCAGTTTTGGGCCCTGCAGTATAAGAAAGTCCTTGAGGTGCTGAAGAAGGGCAACAAAACTGGTGAGGGATCTGGGAACATAGCTTATGAGGAGTAGCTGAGGGAACTGGGATTGTTTAGTCTGGAGAAGAGGAGGCTGAGGGGAGATCTTTTGCTCTCTACAATTGTCTGAAAAGAGGTTGTAGCAAGGTGGGTGTTGGTCTCTTCTCCCAAATAACAAGAGATAGGACAAGAGGAAATGGGCTTAAGTTGCTCCAGGGGAGGTTTAGATTAGACATTAGGGAAAATTTCTATACTGAAGAGGCTTTGGAACAGGCTGCCCAGGGAGGTGGTGTAGTCACCATCCCTGGAAGTGTTAAAAAAATGGGTAGACATGGCACTTCAGGATATGGTTTAGTGGTCATATTAATGCTAGGTAGATGACTGGACTTGATGATTTTGGAGGTCTTTTCCAACCTTAATGATTCTGTGCGATTTCAAGTTCACTTTTCATTTCTTTAACACGTTTTACTTTGTCTGTGTATGGTGGGATTCCTAGCCATAAAAAAAAAAAAAAAAAAAAGGTAGGAAAAACCAATATACATTTTAGCTGGCATGATCTATAAAGTGACAGGGAAGAATATAACTTGTACAGCTGAGATAAAAATGTCAGAGATGATAACTAATAACATAAAATAGGGGGAGGAATTACTTCAACATATTAAACATAATATAATAAGGAGTAATGGGCTTAAACTTGAAGAAATAAAATTAAGTTGGTCACGAGGAATAGAGATGCTAAAAGCAAGAACAATTAGACAAGGAAAGATTTGACAAGAGGGGTAGTTGGGCGACCACCATTAGTAATATTCCAGAACAGACCAGGTAAAACACACACAGGTTTAATACTGAAAGCAAATTCCACCTTAGTGAAGATAAACTCTGGTAATCTTTCATAAGCTATTATTTCAGTGGTTGTCACAAAAAAGATGAGGTATAGATGACCATGGTTAAGTTGAACTCTACATTAGCAAGTTCTAGAGAATGAATTCCAAGCTGAATTCTGCCGAATGAGCTTTATAGGGAAATAAAGACTGACAAAGCTAACCAAGGAAATTCGACAGAGAATGTCAGACAGATATGAGAAGAAACAAAATTCAAAAGAAGCAAATATGTCTTCTAGAGCCATATGCTCCAGTCATAGTCACTGTCTTAATTATCCTGCAGACACAGCTTCATGCACAGACACTTGTTCTGATCATTGAGAGTGCATACTGTGACATGTATGTATACCCCAGTATAGGGGCTTCCAGAACAACAGCCCAACATCTTCACAAGAATAACGAAGCCCTGAGCAACACTTCCAAATATGCATTAATTAAAGAATGTGTATTTAGCTAAGACGAGCTGTAATTCCATCTAATTTTTTTTTTTTTTTTTTTTAGCCAAAATCACCCTGCTACTGGGCAGAATGCATTAAGTGTTTTTCTGGGGATGCAATATATAGTAGCTCTATTATGAGTCCATGATAATTCATGAGCAGTTCTACCCCCTTATCTTAATCTGTCATCTAATTTGGTATCTCATTTTCTTCTACCCTACTCCCATCTTCCCCTACATTATCCTCCAAATAAAATAGGCTCACAGAATACCAGAATAGAAACAGAAGTCTATAAATCTTTCAGAAGCATTTATAGAGCTGCTTTGCACTGTGGCATATATTCAACTGACAGCTGCTGCATGCCTTTGTGTTTTTATTCATTAGACATTGCTGTCTGGAATAACATTGGTATAGTGGAATTCTTTATATCCTAATTATTCTTCTGCTCCTTTCACTTGCTTCATAAGGTAGATACTTTGTAGATATATTATATAAGAATGTCTGAGGTATTGCTCTGGTTAACCTGAAAAACAACAAATATTCTGCAGAACTGTCTCACAATAAAAAT
>JANIJG010010812.1:0-21655 GCA_024611175.1 Megaceryle torquata | reverse complement strand
TTATTATTTTATT
The DNA here is from genome assembly GCA_024611175.1 of Megaceryle torquata. Classification (NCBI taxonomy): domain Eukaryota; kingdom Metazoa; phylum Chordata; class Aves; order Coraciiformes; family Cerylidae; genus Megaceryle; species Megaceryle torquata. Next base: position 21,642 of record JANIJG010010812.1, on the reverse strand, counting down.
TTTAAACAAAGGAATTCCACATTAAACTGGACAGAAAGCAAGGGCTTTAGTCCACTGAACAAGGAAAAGCAATTTTATTAAAACTGTATATGCAGTCTTATGTAAAAGGTAAGTGAAACATGGCCTATATCACTCTTTAAAGCTTTAACGGGATTTTAATTTCTAATATCACATTGAAGGAGAGCTCATTTTGCTCTTTGTGGCTTAGGATGCACAAAGTAAACGTGTCCCTAGGAGAAAAAAAATAACGTTTTTAATACAAGCTGTGAGTCACAGCTCACTTGAAGAGAAATAGTGAGGGAGCAGTGCCATCTACGGGCTATGTTCCTGCATCACTGAACAGGGCTAGTTACCATAGTCGTCCCCTTCAGACACCCTCGTGTGTAACTAAAGCAGGGTCTCTCAGCAGTCTGCAGTATGTATCTGAATACCTGTTGTGGATGTGCAGAATAAATTTTGTATTTTCCATTATTACTTCTGGCTATGGGCTCTCTCTAACATGCCAAATAATATGAGGATTTCTCTTAATAAAGAAGAGGGAGTTTATTATTTTTTTAAAATTGGGATCTCTAAAGAGCTGCACAGTAGTGCTCTGAAAGGAAGAGTTTTCAATGTGGAAATGAAAATAATTCTTACCATAATAATTTTTAAAAAAAAATAAATCCTAAGTGTTGAGGAAGTGTCAGATCAGTAATACGCATCCATGAAGGACATAGAGGTGTTGGAGTGGGTCCAGAGAAGGCCAATGAAGCTGGTGAGGGGTCTGGAAAGCATGACTTGTGAGGAGAGGCAGAGGGAACTGGGGTTGTTTAGTCTAGAGAAGAGGAGGCTGAGAGGAGACCTTATTGCTCTCTACAACTACCTATAAGGAGGTTGTAGTGAGGCTGGTGTTGATCTCTTCTCCCAAATGACTAATGATAAAATGGGAGGAAATGACCTCAAGTTGCATCAGGGAAGGTTTAGATTAGGAAGAAATTCTTCACTGAGAGAGTGGTTAGGCACTTGAAGAGGCTGCCCAGGGAGGTGGTGGAGTCACCATCCCTGAGGTGTCTGAAAAATGAGTAGACAATAGCACTTGAGGCTATGGTCTAATGGAGAGATAGATGTTAGGATGAAGGTTGGACTCGATGATCCTAGAAGTCCTTTCCAACCCTAATGATTCTATGATTCCTATTAGGAGAAAAATGTCCCTGGTAAGCACCAAAGCAATGATTATGAAGAATATTCAAAGAAACAAAAAGCACAGCTGATTTGTGAAAGTTACTGCCAGTGGCAGTGGGAGCAGTTGGTCCTCAAATGCTATTAAAAATAGTAGTCTGGATGAAATTTTTTTCAAGGAGATCCCTAAATTTCTGAGCTCCTTTGTGAGTTCTTGTGAACTGTTGCTTGTATTCATTCTCTAGACATCTGTATTTGGTGCTAACAGGGACATGATAACCAAGTACAGTGGACTTTTTCCTGACTGAGTGCATTATTACAATTATGTTTGTAGAAAAAGCAAAGCATTATCACAGGATCTAATCCTAATACAATATTAAAATCTTAAATGCAAAGGAATTAAAAAAAGACCAGTAAATGTCTAGCAAACCTTAATTAACATTAACTAAAATAATGGGCTATGCATGGAACTTTTTCCACTGTAGCATGTACAGAAACAGTTTATCTTGATAGATGTTTCAAAAAAAAAACCAAAACCCAAAAGATAGGCAAGCAGACTTGGAGGCTGAGAACACTGCTGCAACAGAAGATACTAGAACATGAATAAAGAAGTTTTTGTCACTCTGAGCTTATATTGCATTGTGTTATAAGGAAGTGATAAAAGTAATTACATGAAAAAATCTATTACCTCTTTTTTTTGAGAATGCCAATAAATGTCTTCCTACATTTCTCCCACCCTTTAAAGCTTTGAGGAGTCAGTAATTGGCTTTATAAGAGATGGAAATGTACACATGCCCTCTCATCAAAAATTGTTGGGTAGGTTTTATGTATTTTCTTTCATTTCATTTTATGCCTAATAGTAAATTTTCATTGTTAGTCATGAAATACATCAATCAGCAGAACTAGTCATAAAAATGATATTATATTTTTCTTTTACTCAGTTCAGGATTCTTCCATATTCTGAGCAGACACGGCTATGCTGCCCACCACCAGTGTTTTCCACTTCCTTTTGCCTCTTACTATTACTTTTTTCTTTGGCAGCAGCCCTGAAATGGTTAGAGAACACCAAATAAATCTGCATGAGATTTGCATGGTATCATTCTCAAACTATTCCTTTTTTCTGCCTTCAAAGGAATGAGAGACCTGATAGCCTTCATTTGAAATGTGTTCATTTAAAGACTATCCCATTCCCTTTGGAGTTCTCATAGGACTTCCCCTCTTCTCAGTTACAATCAGAGGAGACTTCCAATGTTTTTCTCAGTTCTCTTAATCAAAAGAATGCAAATTTTACTACCCTATCTCAGTTTGACATCGACAGGACTGATTACTACTTAGGGACAAGGGTTCTGCTAAGCTTGTTCTTCCAGGGTAGAAATATTTTATAGCTTTATGCTGTTCGTAAGATGCCACCCCATTACCCTGCCTCATTATCACCACCACTGATAATGTTCCTGTGTAAATCAGCAGTATCATTAGATCACACCATACTGAATGACCATTTTTATTGCAAACACTTTAAATCCTTTTCCTTAACTGTTTTGTCCCTGCTAGGGGCTTCAGGAACAAATACAAATTTAATGCAGGGTTTATTTTCTATTGTGAACTGCATTGGAAGTAGTAATCAACAAAGATGATGTGCCACATTGTTTGCCATACATGGACTTGTGCAATTCTTGATGAATTTCTGGTTACTTACAAAAATAATGCTACTTTCCAAGGAAGATATTCTGCCTGTATTTTGTCTAGAACCATTTCTGCATTTCCTGCTGTTGTCCTTAATATAGTTCATATATTCCCTAGCTGTGATGAATGAAAACACAGCAATCATTCTGGATGAGAATACTAACTGTAGACAGCTAAAATATGGAGATAAACAAGAGAATCAGCTATTCAGAAATTAGACTGTGGGGGCAGAAGTAGATGATTAATAGTCTACTGAATTTGACCTAAGTGAAGATCAGGGTTTTTCTTCAGTATCACTCAGACCCTTCTGTGTTCATAGTACCATTTATACCACTGTAAGAAGTCCGTATTACACCAAGATGAATCTCTAATATTAGAACTAACAGTAAAAAGCTCGAGTAAACTCAACTTCTTATTGATGAATCAGGGATGTGTTTCAGTGTACTGAAGGAATAAAAATCTGAGATATAAACAGGAGCTGTGAATGGATCTTCCATTATCTTCAAGTTGACAAACACACCAGCCACTTGCAAACATGATAAAGCCTACTTTAAAGAAGAAGTTTTATCTAGTCATCTCATCCATTATGGGACATACTGACTCTCACTCAAAGTATTCCTTGTAAATATACAATACACAGACTCAAATTTTAAAGTAACATTATTAGAACTGACCTATCACCTAGTCTGCCTAAAGATATTAATGTTTTGAAAAGTTGAATTACAGAGCAATGGATAACAAGGAATTGAATAAACAGCACTTTTTTTTTTTTTTTTTTCTTTTTTTATTAAACCTGAACAAAACTCAAACCCTGCTGCAAAGTTCTGATGTGTTTGTATTGGAACTGAAAGTAAAACAGTTGCAGTCATAACTGAATCCAAACTGGAACGTGGAAAAGGTATTTGTTATGTGATTCCCCATAACTCAGATGCTGAAGAACAAGACTGTAATTCCAAAATGAGATTAGAAATTCATTCAAATGTTTTGGTTATTTTGCTCCAGTCATTCTTATCTTTTTAATACCTTTTCTTTGACTGGTCCATTTTTAATATTTTTTCTATCAAACCAACTGTAATTTATGTAAAATTTGCATGAGTGAACTATGGGACACTATAGGAGAAGAGAAAATTAACAGAAATTAAATCATAGAAAATTTAGAGTTTACATTTCTCCTGCTGCACTTTTCAGAGAAGCTAACACTAGCCAAAATAACCCTGCCCATAAATATTTCATTTTGTACTCTCTATCAGGCTAGAGATAATATTATTGAACTAATGCCTCAGAAAACATGAAAATTCAGAATTTGATTCTGCCCTTTTTGATCCCCTGAGGCACAATGTGTCATTCAGGGAAGCCTCGATTGAAGAAAACCCAAGTGTATGTAAGCTGCCTACAGTCAACAGAAAAAGCCTTGCACAGCTTTCTCTTGAACCTCCCTGGGAACAAGTGGAAGAGTCAGGGAAGAGAAGAATCCCATCAAGTATTGCAGAACAATTTAACATGGTTTGAGGCCTGGTTTCTGCCCTGAAATACTTCTTTGGTGCTGTAATTTAGTCAGATGCTTTGTCAGAATAATAAGCAGAACCTGAAAACCATTAATTTTATATAATCTTTTATGCTGGCAGATCCAGTATGGCCTTTTTTAATAACATATTTAGAAATGTGCACTTTTACATTGTTGCAAACCTATATTTTTAGTCTTTCTGTCACTCTTCTTAATCCAGAAATGTTTATCAGCATTATTCTTCCTGAGCTGCCTCTGTAGGGATATAATGTATTCTGATCGCATAGTATCTATTCATCTATAATGCTGTTGAGTCAGTCACAGACATATTTGAACATTTGATAGTTTAACCTTGAAATAAATGGTAGTTGAATATCTTTTCACCACACCCAAATATGTTCCTGACTAGACATAGTTTTTTTTCCATTCCCCTGTCATTATTATAATTCTATTTTTACAGCAGAAAATCTCCCACTTTAAAATATTGCTCATTATCCAGAAATTAATAACACCATGATCATGCTTAATATAAACTAGTTCTGTGGGGGTGTTTGCAGTATGTGTGTGGCTGAATGTGTGTTCTTTCTGAAATTTTATCTCAAAATTAAGCTGAAAATCTGTGCTTTGGTTCCAGGCAAGAATGCATCTGCATTCTGAAGGGAATTAGGGAGCCTAACAGCTGGCCCTGCTGGAGCAAAAGCAAAATAGCTATTTGGCTTCAACAGCATCAGGATTTTGCCCTCCTTGCACAGAAACATAAAGGTATGAAGGATTGAACAAACAATTTGTATTTACAAGGTATACTGTGCATTCTGGGTTAAGCAAGTCAATGTTATTCATCAGTAACCTACATCTAGTAGCAACTAAGCATCATATTTAGGAATACAGTCTAGTACGAACTACTAGGAGCTACAACCAGTACAAACATTTTTATGAACACATGCAGTAACACATGATGATCATCCTTACCATCCTTTCTTTCCATATGATGTGGTGGTTCCTCATGTAACCCAATCCTGCAGTAATAGAGATCAGGAAAGGAGGTTGTTCAAAAAGTAGGTTTTAGATACCACCTGAGCAATGGATAATTATTCCCTGGCATGTGTCTGTACATCCCTTGAAAGCTGAAACTGCATAGGGGTTAAAGGCTGAAGTTTTATAAACTGATTGTGATTCACACGTGAGAAGCTGGGCCACTCTGAGTCAAAAAGCCATGTGAACCCTTGCGACACATGAAGACGTTTTGGACACACTAAGGAAATGTGTATAAGGAAGTGACTGAAGATGAAATTTAAAAGGTACAGGGTCATAGAGAAAGCACTTTCCCTTATTATTACGTATCCTTATTTTTACATATCTTTCTTGTTAAATTACATATTCCTACACAGTCATTTTTCTGGATAGCTCAGTAGCCTATAATTTATATAGTTTTTCAATATACAATGAATTTATATTGCTGATATAATTTTACTTTTTTTTTTTTTTTTTAATTTAGTGTATGAAAAGACTTACCAATGAATCTTGTAAACCTGCATAATAGGTCAACAAGCAAATAAAGTTATGATAATCATATACACAGTGCAGGCTGTTTATGTTTTTCTCCAGAAGATTAGATATTTGACAGCAATTTGCCAAAGTATAGTGGACCTGTAAAACTGAAAAGCTAGAGGGTCTCTGGTTGCCAAGAGACAGGAATTAATTAAATACATGGAGTAATGGGTAATGAAAAACTTTTGTGCACTACAGTTTATAAAAACAATATAGTCATAATTAACTGATAGAGAACTATTGAAGAAGTTTAAAGTTCAGATGATGGAAGAAATGTTAATTTTCACTTCTGTTGTTAGTGCAGGGAAAAGTAAGCTTGCTATGACAAAATTCAGTTTTATTTAGCTTCCTTGTTTACCATAATATTTCTTCAAATATGCCAGAAATTTTTTAGACTCATCTACATGGATCTCCTGGATCATGTTTACAATTTTCAAAAACAGGTTTTTAAAATACTCAAGTATAGTAAATTATATAGAAATATGATTTTTTTTATATATAAAATGTTAACTAATTAGAATGGAGTAAAATATTTTGCTAAGTCTTAAACAGGCATTTAATATTCTTGCAGAAACAAGTAAATAAATCCATTTTTATGTGTTTGAGTAAATACATCATTTGAGTAAATACATTTGAGTAAACAAGTATTTTATGCTACATTTGAGTATATTGTGAAATAGGTAAGGACTTCAATGTATTCTTTATCTGAATGAAAGTTTCATATACTAATGCAGGAGACTTACTATACTACAAAACTTCAAGTACAAAAAAAAATTATTTAATATAATCTAGATTTTATTACCACAAATTCATAATAGCACCTAGAAGCAAAGTGACATAATCACTTCAAATTTTTCAATTTGTCAAACTTAGATTGATTCTGCCCAAGTAATGCCTGTTTTATTAGTTTTTCCTGCAGGTGTCATTGAAAGTTTCAGTATGGCTTTGTATTCTAACAGGGATTTTCCCCATATGCTTTTCTCATTGGTGCCTTTTAAATCTAGCAGACAGCAAGGTGATTCAATTGTCTCCTGTGGTTGCTGTAGGTTGGTTTGTTTCTTTTTCGTTCTAAATGATTAGCTATTCTTAATTTTCTGTTACATTTTGACATTTTTTCTCACTGCTCTGAAGTGCTTGCTTACTGCATTCTAAAAATATATGATATATGAAAATTCTGGTTTTCTAAAAAAACCAAAAAAATTACAGACATAGAAAGTAGATATGGAAGCAGTATTATCCCAGGAAAGGGAAAGCGTACTATTATAAACAGAATGGATTTGAGGAATAGTAATAAAAGTATTCAGGCACCCTGGCAAAATTATAAGGAAAACAATAAAATAACTTGTAATAATTTTCAGTAACTGTTTCTTTAAAAATCTGTAAAAAAAATAATGAGAATAATTAATCAAATGGAAACAAATACTGAGGATTTAGGAAGCTAATATAAAGCAAAATTGTCCTGCCTACCCTGAAAAATAGATTAAAGACAGAAATTAAAATCTGGAGAGTTACCTGTGATTCATCAAATATTTTACATATGTTTGACAATTAATAGCACCTGAATACTATTCTATATACTAAATAACATCCTTAAGTCTTAAGACTGGGAAGTCAAAGATATGTTTGTATCATTCGGGGCATGCAGAACTCTTATTTATTGCTGTAGTAAGTCATCTAAAAACACTGAGAAAGGTGAACAGGAAATGAGATGATGGATAAACAATTTAATAATGCCATTTACTGCTGTTGTTGTTCCCATGAGTCCGCAAAATTCTCATTTCCATAAGCTAATGAATACTTCTTGTCTGTCTGCAGTAAATTTCATGTTTCAGGTTATATTTATTTGTTTGTTTAACTCAAAAATGTACTTCTACGGCACTCAAGCACAGTCAAAAGTTGATACTGCAAATCCTCACACTTCTTGCCCCATGTTATAATATTTTAGCAGCATCCCAATGACTCTTTCACCTGTTCAGTTTTCAAAGCACTACCTAAGGTACAAAACCTGCTTTTTACCAGTTTCCCATCTCACATCTGCCGCACTGAAGAAGAAAATCTGTTTAATTGTGCTTCCCAAAAGCAGTGATCTTTTCTCTCCTCTGCCACCTTCTCAATGCTTTATTTTCTTTACTACAAGTGCAGCAAAGATCATTGTACTTTCTCAGTAGGTTACAGATAGCTTTCAAGAAAATTAGTGTCTTAAACGTTGCTTAGTGCTATATTAGTGTCTGAAATCTGGCAAGAGGGCAAGAAAATGGAATTTATATCTAGGACTTGAGAGCACTGTGTCTCATAGGCAGGGAGGCTTTGATGATGATAATAAATTGATGCCAAACAAGAATGAGTCCTCAGACAATTTAGACATAGATTTCAAAGGCATCCTTCAACCACCTCCCCTAACCATTCCTTTGCATGCACACTAAAGTACCCTGCTCCTCAGAAGCTTGTCTGCAGGGGATGTGCAATTTGACAGATCCTTACCAGAACTATATAGTAAAATTGTGTTATAAAGCTGTGTAATTCTACCCTTCAGGTAAATTTAAACAGCAAACTCCTGCATACAGCCAATTCACTTCTACATTTTTGTGAGACCTAGCTATCGGTATAAGGTAGCTCCTTTATTCAGAGCAAGATATTAATCAAAATTTCAGATGTGGGTATAAAAAATACATGGCTTCAGTTTCCTAGAGCAGGATATAAGTTTTGTTCTAGTTTTGCTTGCAAAGTAAGAGTTTAGTGACATTATCTTGCATCCCTGTTTCACAGAGCTAAAATATATGTGATGCTCCAGTAAGAAATCCAAGCCAAATTCACACTGCAGCTAAACCAGAGATCTCAGACCTTAAAGAGAGTGAGTGGACAGGACCTGGCACATCCACTGTAATTAAAAAAGGCATGTGGGATGTGCTGCATCTATACCCCTGCAAGGGGCCAGACTCTTTCATCACAGTGCAGCAGCATGTGGTCAGGGCTACAAAAGCAAAACAAAGATTCTCAGCTATTTTACTATTCCTGTCAGCTACTAGTTACAGTATTAGAGTCCAAATAGAGTCTGGAACAAAAAGCAACTGCTAGAATATAATATATATGTAAATATGTGCAAACATATAACTTTATATAAATTTATTTTAATGCAGCTATAGTTACATAAATGCATTACATATTTGTATTAATAGAAAGTAAATATAAGTGTACAAATAAAAATTCTTATCTTGAAATAGCTATTTGTAACTTCAGAGCTGTTTTCCACATAGTTTAAAAAGCAACACTGCATAGAACACTCATCTAATGAACTGTATTTGAGGTATTTTCTACTATTAAAATCAACCATGACAGAACTATTTCATGTCAGGTTTGATCATTTCAGCAATTTACAATAGGATATAGAATTAAAACTGAAGTGTTACTAATTCAGGTGTGCAATTTGATTCTCCATGTCTTTCATGCCATTTGTAGTTCCCATTTGCATTAACATTATTGGAATAAAAATGAACATTTCAAGATTTTTTTCCTGCAATAGATAATTCAGACACCTTATTCCTTTACAAATTAAAAATGCAACTTATATTTTGAAAATTGAAATGTTTGTTTGGTTTGTTTGTTTGTTTGTTTGTTTGTTTGTTTGTTTTAAAGTATTAGTAGCTTGTTTGTTTGCTTATTTTTCTGAAACAGGCTGAGAATGCACATTGCCTAATATTTCAACTGGAAAGGAAAAGGTACGCTTCCATCAAATTTAGTGTTACACTGAAGTAAGGGAAACAGCAGCCATGAAAAACTGCATGAGAAAACAAAATAAAAAGTTAAAGTCCTTTGGGACAAATTACACTGCTTGGGAGAAGCATCAATGTTCTTATTGGTTTAAACCCTGACAGTAAAATACCACAATTTTGCTCTGAGGGCAGGGATTATGTTTAACAAGATGCTCCTCATTTCTTCTGTATATTTTGATGACAGCAGTATATCTTCTTTCACTTACAGGAATGTTCTAATATTCTAAGAGAAGAATATTCAATACAGGGAACTGCTCATTTTACGTGTAACTATAAAAACAAAACAGTTTTCAAATGTTGGGATTTTTTGTTTGTTTATTTCTACTTCTCTTAGTACCTTTAGCCTCAGTGTGCCATACAAAAATCAATTTCCACTGGTCTGTGAGCCTGTGTGACCTTCAGCAGACCTCCTGGAGAGGAAACCACTGTGACCCAGTCACTCTGGACAATGTGGGGTGACCCACAGGTGACCACTGACCTAGTCCATATCTCTACCTACCCTATAACCCCCAGAACTTGTAGTGCTCATAACAAAAACTACATTCCCTTCTCTTCTTTCCTCAAGACATCTCAGCTTTCCAGGTTATACACCTTATTTATGTACTTTTTGTGGCCAATAGTTACCTTTTTTAATTTTGTATGGCAATTATGCACATGAAGATGTCATCTCATTATACAGACTTTGTAATAGCATTTCCCTGTTATTTGGAAGCGTCAAATGGATGAAATCATGCCTACACTAAAAGAGCTAATTTGCAAGTGCTTTGACCCAACCTGTTTATAAAGCCAGATGGACCATAATGTCATGAAGATTATTTAAGGTATCAAATGCAAGGACTGTTCAGTGAATTCACACAGAGAAGGCAATAGGAAAAGAGAGTCTTCCCTTTCTCACAAAATGGGCATAACAAAGATCAAAGGATCTTTCATCCTCCCTTCCTTGGTATAGTATCAAAATTAGAGCTGAGAGAGGAAAATAATCTCTACAACCAATGAAACATAGGCTTTTCCAAAAACAGATTTAAGCATTAACTTAACCAATTATCAGCCAGTTTGGTTTTGTTTGATTTTCTCCCTCAGCTCTCTAGGATTATTGTTGGTGATGGCTGACAAGAGTGTTTCAGGAGAGAACAAAGGCTCCAGGACTACTTGTGGTGGAAGCTAAAACAGAACAGGCTCAAAGAGAAAGCCTTCACTAGAAGTAGCATGAAATACTGTGATGAAGACCTATTATTCACACTACAGACCTTAAAGATATTTTACTTTGAACTAACTCTAGTCTACCCCCACAAAGCAAGCAGCTGGAGCTCACTTCCCAGCTTAGTTTCACCCTGTATTGAAAATTCAGTATTGCCTGGCTCAAGTCAATTCTGTTGGTTCCCAACTTCCCCATTATGGCCCATCTTTAAAAAAAAATATTCAGAACACAACCCAAGAAGGATGTCGTAGATTTTTTCATTGTTGATTTTTAAACTAATTTTAAAAAATAAAAGAATAAAAGAAAACAATATACCTGCATAATCACAAAAGTTACAACACTGTAGTCATTATCTTCTTGTATTTAATGCTGAAGGAAATAAATTTTACACAGGTTATAATGCTGAAGGGGAAAAGAATATTGGCATGTAAGAACAACTTTTATTTCTGTTGTGAAGTAATATAACTTAAACAGCAGTAAACATTCTAATAAAATACCAGCTGAAGCAATAGAGCATAAAATTAATATGCATCAAATGACAAAAAGGAGATGATCAGTTGATAGACTGTTCCATAAAGTTTGCATGCATAATTCAGATGATGTTTAGCAATTCATGGATCTCAGTTATAGCCCTTTTTTATTGCCAACTCACAAAGTATATTTGTTCTAATGATAATGCCACTTTTTTTCATGTCAAAATTTAAACAATTCAGATGTCAAGTATTGATCCATTCAGGAGAGCTTTAGAAATGGGCAGCAGAGTTGGGGGGAAAATGAACATAATGAAGATTTTACTGAACAGAAATATAACAGAGCAGCTTTTCATTCTCTGGGGGGTTTTTTTTAGTTTTTTGTTTGTTTGCTTGTTTTTTGTGGGATTTTTGTTGTTGTTGTTGTTTTGTTTTGGATTTGGTTGGTTTGGGTTTTTTTGTTTGGTTGGGGTTTTTTTTAACTTCAACATAACTTCAGCTCCCGGAGACAGACTTACACTAAAATTGAGAAGTATTCCAGTTTTCATGTTGATTACTTGAATATTAATGAGACATAAATTACTGCAATTTATGCTGTGAAAAACAATACATAAAAATTGCCTATAGAGAAGGAGATGGAGACAGCTGAGATGCAGAGCAGTTTGTATATAATATTGCAAGACTGTGGATTTCGTAATGTGGAAAGAGTCTGACATGTTCTGCTATTTGCATTTGATATCCAGATAGGAACAAAATGTCTTTCTTAATATACAAAATCTTGAGCTTTAGTCCTTTCAGCCTAAGAATTATAATACAGGCACATAATGACACTGGCCCTTGAGTTTTCAAGAACAGTCAGCAATGAATAAGGCACAGAAGTGCAATAGTGACAATGATATCAAGAAAGTGATATGTTCCTATTATGTATTTGGAAATAAGGATAGATGAATATGGAGGATGAATGTAGCAAAGGAAGAGGCATACAGCAGGTTATTACAAAGTCATGCAGTTCTCTTCTAGATGGTGTAAGAAGAACATTGAATTTAAATATTTTGAGAATTTAGATTTCAAGAACAAGTTTTTGGTTTTGTAAATCAACTGGATAAATTACATGGAAAATAGTAGAGTAAGATAGACTATGAAGAGACAGTATAAAGATGGTTATTATTACTTATTAATTAATGTGCCATTGGATACCTTATCATTATGAGTTTTAAACTAAATTCTTTCTGTGGGACACTGAGGAGTGTCTTCCAAGATCAGAATGCCTGAGAGAGGCCAAGATCTTTGGTAATATCTTTGCTAACTGGAGAATTATTAGCCAGGAAAGAATATCCAATGGAAAATGCTTTCTAAATGTGTCCAAATGTTTCAACTGTTATTTGGGAAAAATAGCTCTAACGTTAAAGCTGTCCAAAATATGAAAATTCTGATTCACAGAGAATTTCAAAATTGTCTTTGTTTTGAGCTGGAATGGAACACAGCATCTTTTTACACAATCTGCAAAAATGCTCATTGAGGCAGGAGGGGAAGAATGCTGTCTGTCAATCAAACCTACTTCTTGCTACTTCATATTGGTGCTCATCAAAGTTAAAAAGTAAAGAAGAAAATACACAAGCAATTTGATAACAAAAATGGACCTCTTCTTTCAGTGATATTGAGAAGGATGTTTGACTATCAAAAAAGATTTATGGATTACTTTTCAAATAAAATTACTGTCAAATACACACAGTTCTTGAAACTTTAATAATGATAGAACTGCACATTCTCAGGGGATTTATCTCCTTCTGACTAAGAAGCTCCATCTTAAGCAAGGTAGCCACTGGTGCCCATATATTAGAAAAAACCCAAAAGTATCAGGATGCAGAACACTCATGCAGCTGGATTGCTGCCCCTTAGAGACATTTTACTCTGTGTAGCCATGAAAAATACAGTAGATATACATCATATTTTTTAATCTATTCTCCCTCTCTAGAGGCATAGTACTCCAAGTTATGAATAAGAAAATTTATTAAACTTATTTGGAATTCTTGTTGGGCACTTTTAGTCACTTGGGGTGAAATCTTAGATATGCTGAATTTGCTGGGAGGCTCAATCATTATTTTTAAGTAATCTCAATTTCTTTCACCTGTTAGTGTCTATTTCAGTATAGCAAACTTGCATTTAACCTTTTTAGTCATTCAGCTTCTCCCTACTGACTAGAAAAGAATGATTTAATATTGTGAGGATAAAAGTAGAGATCCCAAAGCATTCTTTATTTTTTTTTCTTTGATTATGCTCTCATCTTCTTGCAATTTTAGCCCTTTGTCCTCTCCCGTTTGATTTTCTTGCTAAGAATACATTGTAATAAAGTGCCATGTTCAATGGGGTTGCAGTGAGAGATTTAAATAATAGCAGGTGTAGATGTGTAGGAATTTTGATTGTAATGCTCTACTGTGAAGAACTCATACATTTATAGTGCAGTATATTTCTGAAACCATTATGGCAATAAGCCAATCAGTTTGAATGTGCCAGGGGCATTGCTGCAAATGTACAGAGTTGATGGAATTCATTTCAGTCACTTATTCTTGAGGTAGGATTAGAGGAAATTTTGATCAGTTCATGCATCTCCAATTTGGCCTGCAGCTTTGAGCTCTGGCTTGAGCAGAGCTCTCAGGCTGAGCACAGATGAGGCTGGATAGTGTCTGGGTGAGAAGCTTCCAAAAAAAAATCTAAATGCTGCAATGTGTAGGTGTTGGTAACTCACTAAGCAGTATTCTTCCCTCAGGTTTGCTCCTCATATCCATGCCTTTCACCACAGTAGCAAACACCAGCTTGCTAGAGGTATTTCCTTTGAAGATAAGAGATAAGATCAAGTTCCTTATCAGTTGAAAATGCTATTATACGTTCTCCAGTACTAGCCTTGATATCATGTCTAGCTTCTAGCTCAAGCAATTCCATTATAAACTGGTTTTTTTTTTCCTATTTCATTTTCAAAAGGAAAAAATAGAACTGATGTCAATATAAACCAGCTATGACTGCATTTTGCAGAGAATTAGATGAAACTATTAGTTGATGACGCTATCAGTTGAAGAAAGGGAGTTTTATTCTGGGTACTAGTCATGACTAACAGCAAATACTCACTTTCAGATATCTGTTAAGAAACACTGAAATTTAGGACTGTTACTTTGTGTAATCTCTACAATATCTTCAAATTATTTTGACTCTTACAGTTCAAGTCAAGCTTTATTTTTTGAACTATGACTTCAGTTGTGCCAGAGGACCTTAATTACAAGTTCAAGCTGCATTGCATCTGGGAATACTTTCAGCATGTTATGTAGGTAAATATAACTTAATCTCACTAGCCTATGAAGCATTTGCACACCCACTAGGAAAAACATTAAACAAGAACTAATATGGACTCTTCTGGGGTAGAGTAGTCAAGGCCATTGTTCAGGTGATTGACAACATGCCTTACCCATTGGTTTTAACACTACTTTGCAGTGTGGGATAGGTGTGTCTCAGATCCACTTCTAACACATTTACCACTAAGGAAACTGTTAAGATCTTGAAACACAAAGCAGTTTTTTACTCAGTTCACTCACACCACAACTGTGCATGGGAGCTGGCAAGTGAGTTTGGTGCTTAGAATCTATGCTGAAATACCGCTGGAGATGAGGGGTGGGTGATGTGGTACCATGGCTATGTGAAATGTCAGTCATGCCATGAGCCACATTCTACTCAAGTTACTTCTCCTGCCTGTAGAAAAATCAGTGGAATTGGATAAATGTATACAAAGGTCTCATTTTAGCCTGAGTTTGCTAACCTACTGACATTGCTTTGAAATTACACAGTAGATCATTGAATTTTTTCCTATTCACATTGTTTGCACATAAAATGAGTCAGACAAAGTAGACTGGAGAAAGTAAGAATTACACTGTGAAATTACATGGAGGAAGGTTATTTGTGCAAGTGCTTAGGACTCAAAAGCTGCCTTTGCATGCATTGACACACTATCATCGCATCTCCTCAGTAACTTGCCCCCAAAAATAACAAATGTAGGCAGGATGATAACTGATGCAAATTTGGTGATGAAATTATCTATGTTCTACAAAAAATTATTCAAAAGATGTTGTCATCCTGAACTTTTTCAAAGAAATACAGAAAAAAAAATATATTCCGTAGTGATGGTAACCTTTTTAAAGACAGGAGATAAAGCAGTCTAACATGCAAATTGTATCTGTAATAGAATGACCATAGCTATTGTATATCACTAAAACAGAAACACACATGATATGAAATTTGTCCCAGAAGGCAGGCAGTTAGGAAAGGCTATCTCTTTTATTCTTTTGCAAATGAATCATTTTTTTTCAGTCTTACTGAATTTTTGGTCACTCTATCATAGAATCATAGAATGGTTTTGATTGGAAGGGACCTTCAAGATCATCTAGTTCCAACTCCCCTGACATATGCAAGGACATCTTCCACTAGATCAGGTTTCTCAGAGCTTCATCCAGCCTGGCCTTGAACACTTCCAGGGATGGATCATCTGCAACCTTTCTGGGCAACCTGTTCCAGTATCTCATCAACCTCACAGTAAAAAATATCTTCCTGGTAGCTAATCCAAATCTACTGTCTTTTTGGTAAAAACTGTTACCCCTCATCCTATCACTACACTCCCTGATAAAGAATGCCTCCCCAGTTTTCCTGTAGTCCCCCTTTAAGTACTGTAAGGCTAGTATAAAGTCTTCCCAACATCTTTTCTCTAGGCTAAACAATCCCAATGCTTTCAACCTGTTCACCTGGGTAGGTGCTCCAGCCCCGTGATCATCTTCATGGACCTCCTCTGGAGTCTTTCAAGCAGGTCCGTGTATTTCTTGATAGGGGGACCCCAGAGCTAAACAGAGTACTCTAGGTGGGGTCTTATGAGAGTGGAATAAAGGAGGAGAATCATGTAGTTACAAGACAAATTTTATGTGTTAGGTTATCTAATATAAGCTCCCACAAAGGCACTCAGATAGACAATGGTGGGGGCAGTTCAGGAGGGAGAGCTCTAATAATACCCTGACTAGCCACTGCTGGGCCCATCCCAGGAGCCATCAGCCCATCAAATCCCAAGGACACAATAGCACACAGGGAAGAACCAAAACTGAAGACTCAAAGGAAATGGCAGCCTGTCCAGGCCTCTCCCAGAACTGTCCCAGCAGAACCTCAGCCCCTTGAGTAGATGTGAAAACTGTCACCATGAGCCACTGGGAGCAGCTCTGTGAATTACCTTTTGGTCTAAGGTTGGTTGCTGTCTCTGGATGAGATGCATTATGGGATGCAGGGGAAGAATATTTTAGGATTGCATAGGATTCACTAAGGGATGTTTAAGGGATGAATCACAGGTCAGAAAAATAAAGGGATTTAGGCAATCTGGGGAGGAACATATGGCAGGATAAGGGAGTAAAAGGGTCCATTTGCATGCAAGCAATGGCTGTTCATTGCAGCTGTCCATCCTTGCTGTGCACTTGAACATCACAGTCTGCCTGTCTACTTATTGAAGGCCACCTTCAACTGCTTTCCACTAAGGGGCCTCTGTGTGCATGTGTGTGTGCTTTTGTGTGTCTGTCTGTCTATCTGGGAATCTATAGTGCTAGCAACTGGAGTGGGGCTGCAGCCTTGAGTGCTGGTATGTCCAGGTGCCATCAGCTGAGGAGATTGAGTAAGCCTATATGCCGGATGGATCCACCTTGTGCATATGTACACATCCTCTCACTGATGGTACTCTGTCCTGCCCAGCCAGAAAGGGGATCAAGATGAGGCCATTGGTGCTGCCCATGTTTTGTGAATGTCCTGAGTGTGCCTGCACACTGTGACCTGCACAGGCAACCATGTGTCTGTATATGTCGGGTGCATGAGTCTGCTCTTTGTGGGGGTGTCTTCTAGGAAAACATTTTCAGCCTTACTACCAGTTGGACCTGGGGACACAGAGTGGCAGCAGCCTTGCCTCCCTTGAGCTGTCAGATCTGTCATGATATATTTTGTCATGATATACTCAGAATTTTCAATTCCAAATTCCTCTAACAGAACACCAGTTTTTAATAAGCCTGAGCAGGTCTGCTGCTTAACTTCCCGGATGCAGTTCTTTCCTTTGACAAGATAGATTTATTTCACTTGTCAGAAGTAATGTCTGCCCTAGGAGTCCACTGGTCACCATGATAGTCATAAGACTCTCAATCAGTGCTTGCAAACATAATGTTCAGATTTTTAATTCCTCATTAAAACTACTCAAATACAACAATACATCTTAACACATTCTGCCATGTAAATGTTAGATTATGAAAGGTCAGATGAATCTGAGATACAAATGGCAGAAGGTTCTTAAAGGTGCAAAGACTGCCTTGTATGTCTAACTCTCAAAACCACATGTGTAAGCAGTGTTTGCTCTTCTAAATGGATAACTAGGCACATTAATGAGGATTTGCTTAGTTACACGAAATTTGTGTGATTTGTGCAAATGATAGTTTTGGAAATAGTTGTTCAACAGGAATCATTGTGTTATACCAATATTCATATGCTAAATATTTTGAAGGAGAAAACTATTTAAACAAAGAAAAAAAAAAAACCTCAATAGAGATGAAAAAGAAGCAGATTTCAAGGAAAAGTGAAGGATGTCACAGAACACAATAGCTAAAAATGCTGACTTTCATGAAGCAGCACTATAAGATAGAGAAGATGATTAATATTCACTGTGCAGATTACTGGAAAAAAATCCATAGATGTCTAAAAGCCTTAATTGGCTATTCCACTCTCAAGAGAGAGGGAAAATAAGCCTGTTATTGAAAAGTACATGAGCAAGAAAGAAAGCTTTTGGTAATGTCAGCATGGATCCCAATTGCTTTTTCACAGGCTTAAGGTGAATATTGATTAGCGTAATTCCCTTGCCTTTTGAGCTGCGCTTTTTTTTTTTTACATTTCTGTAAAGAAGTTCTGAAACAGGCTTCAGATGTTTTTCTTTTTATTCTGATTTCTCAGGATGCCTATGAACAGAATATGCTCTCTTCTCCAGCAATAGAAATGATATGTTAATACTGTGTTAAACAGTTCAATGTGCAGAAATGCATGGTGTTGAGCAATGTCAGCAATTCAGCAGAGCAAAACATTGGTGGAAGTGGCAGGCTGCTGTTAGAGGCAATGATGGTGTTATAGGAAGCCCAGACTCTCTGTGAAAGGAGTTGGTGAGGGTCTCTAACAAAACATGGAGCAGCAATATCTATGTTTCACTGATATCTCATGAAAGAAATAGTTCTGGATGCTTTTTTATTACAAGCTTTTGATAAAACTGAGATGGCACCATTGAATATTTCCAAGATTAGACATGTTAACATTTCCCTCACCACATTTTGGAGCTGCTTTTGACAGAGTATGGCACAGCAGACACAGAGAGACCTGCTGTGTTGCAGGTTTTGCCAGGCTTTATAGCAGCCATCATATGCTTCTTTAAACTTTCTGCTTTCTTTTGACTTTATTTTTCCTCTTCTCTAGAAAAATTTCTGATGTATAAAAGCCTGTGTTATTTGTGAAGTAAAAGGCCTGCAGTAATGATAGTGTTTAACTTTTGACGTAAAGCATTCTTCTTTGGGCATGCTGCAGATGAGATTAGACATTTTCCTTTTATATTCTCTGCATACTAATTCGTGCAGAACTGCTATGTTACACAAGCACTTAGTTCCTTTTCTCCTTTTCTTTCCCTTCTATTGTTTAAGACAGTTTAAAGAAGTAAATTAAAATCCACTGTTAAGTGGAACCTATTTCTCTCATGAAAACATAATAACGGTCACTGAGACAATGGCACATGCTGGTATTTTAATGAACTAATGTAACGTAGGCACTTAAAATTAACCATCCACCGAATTTACCCACCCACATTGACAGTTTAAGAACAGTCTGTCTAGGATATTTCTAACAGTTTTGACCAGTCCAGATTTTAAATTTCACAAGTGTCAAGACCACCTTGACAAAATAAAATCCAAGAGATATTTCAAATATATGTTCATTTAACATCAAATACTACAACTTTTTAACCCTAGTTATTGAATATCAGGAAGTGATAGATTGATACAAAGGAAATACTTATAAAATATTTCTATAAATGATTCACTGTGCTGTTTAAATATTGTAATATTTATTACAATATTTAAATTGTAAATATTGTACTATTTAGTGTATTAATAGTGTATATAGTGTATGTGTATATACACTATATATGTGTATATACACTATATATGTGTATATATGTGTATATAGTGAATAGTGTAAAAGGATTGTAGAGGAATATAATTTATAACTTGTTTGATGTTTTGGTTTTTTTTTCCATTCCAATAGAAAATCTGGGAGTTGCAGTTCAGTTCAGGAAAGATGTTGTCCAAATGGGTGTCCAGAGAAGGTAAGAGGTCTAGAAAATATGGGTGGTTGAAAGAATCCAAGTAAGTTGCTTTCCACAAAATTTAAGATTAACTTCCTTCAAATATGTAAGCATCTTTTACCACAAACTTTATCTATATGGCTGGTGAATAAATTAAGAACACAAAGGATTATGTTACAATACAGAAAGGTCAGTTTAGATGCCTGTACAACTTCCAAATTTTAAGAGTAGTGACAGAACTAGAGTGAATGAGAGTGTCTTAGAGACCACATCACTGAAACTTTTAAAGACAGGTTAGACAAGCTCTTGTCAGGTATGACATGGTATATAATTCATCCTGTCAGGGCAGCACAATGGATTAGATGATCACCTAAAATCCCTTCCAGCCATATGGCTATCTAGAAGAACAGGAGATGCGCCCATTATCATCTATAACCTGTTTCAGCTTTACTGCTTGTCTTCATTTTGTTCTTGTCACCTTTACTCTTCTGTAATAAAATAACTGATGGAAAATGGGTTTCTTTGTTGAATTATCCTTCTATGTTTTAAGAAAACACTGAGAACATAGCAAGCCCAAGCATGATGTATTCTTTGGAAGCCAAGCAAAACTGATGAGTGCCTACTTTGTGCTCTCAGTAACTGCCTTATGTTTATATAAGTTCCAGGTCTGTCCCAAAAATAAGGTAACAAATACCTTCAAATGTTTGTCTCAACATGTAAGGAAGTGACAAAAAGTGGAAGATAGATAACAGACACATGTACTGTTCGATACTGAGAAGTGCAGTCAACTGTCCCACGATAAATCTTGAGTAATCAGAACAGGCTGCAGTGTGCCTGAGGGTCTAGTTCCCTGGTTGTCCAGCTCCACAACCTAACTGGAAGGAGTCAGAATGTACTTTCAGTGCACATATCTGATGTCCTTCCTACAAAAGACAAAGCACTGTGAGGTAGTGTTATGAAGAGAAGTGAGAGAGCAGACTGCTGGCACACACACTGTGGTTTCACACCAGAGGAGAGCTAGGCTGTAGCTAGAGTGTGCATTCAGGCACAGGAAGGCACAGTTCCTCTATTTGAGCTGGAATCTTAATTTCTGAACTGTTATGAGCAGAATTTCTCCACAGAATAACTAGTACCAACTGATTCTCACCAAGTGTCTTAAAGTTCAGCTATATGATCCACTTAATTTAAAGAGTTACTGCATGTTAACTGGGTTGTCATAGCAAATGTCAGTGAAAGTTTTCTGTTCACATCGTAAGTATCCCAGAAGTGACAGAAAGAAGCTATTGCAAATCAGTTTAAAAGTGGTAACTTGTTAAGCTTTCAGACTTCTTTATCAGAGACCACTCAATCATCATTCTTATATGCTTCAATTTCTCTGCAGTTTAGTTTGTCTGGAAATGAGATAGAAATATGTTATACATTACAGGTCATAAAAATTTCCTCAGTCATTTCACCTTGTTTGGAAACAGATGATTTTCCTGGCTCAGATCAGTTCAGATCCAACCTGCAATAGGATTTTGCTCTTTACCTTATTTGACTGTCAGTTGATTGAGAAGCAGTGTTTCTACCTAATCATTCCAGACATTAGAAATGCAGCACTGCTCCTCGGTTTAATAGAAGTCCTCACTAGAGACCACCTCCAGCTCTGGTTCATCAGGACAGAGTCCTTGACAAAGGAGTAGCAAACTGGATGACTGCTGGCCTGCTAAATTGCAGCCTTTTGAACACAGAGTCATATCTGTTCTATGGCTTCCTAATTTGGTAAAGATAAGATGGAAAAAAAAGAAAAAAAAAAAAAAGCAAGGCAAGGAAAGGAAAAGAAAAATACAACACAAGGCAATGCAAGAAGGGAAAGGAAAGGAAAGGAAAGGAAAGGAAAGGAAAGGAAAGGAAAGGAAAGGAAAGGAAAGGAAAGGAAAGGA
>JANIJG010010811.1:9487-36833 GCA_024611175.1 Megaceryle torquata | reverse complement strand
AAAATAATCAACCAGGGGAAAAAAAAAAAAAGTAAAAATTAAAAAAAAAAGAAAGATATCCTCACATTGTAGTACTAAGAAAAAAGAATGTATTTCCATTAGATCATCAAACAGCACTCTCTCATAAAGCATGTTTTCATTATCTCTTATCTCAATACAGCTTATAAATTTATGTTATTTTACATTAAAGATTGTCAGGAATAAAAACATGGACTATGGGACAGCTGGGTTGTTTTTTTTTTTTTGTTTTTGTTTTTTTTTGTTGTTTGTTTTGTTTTTTTTTTGTTTTTTTGTTTTTTTAATAAAATGGATCTTTATTATCACACAAAATAGAGAAATAAAATTGACAGCTTATTCCTGATACATTTTATCCTCAAACTGAAGGGATCAGGAAGTTACCAATAATTGAAATGATGAGTGAATTGAAACTTCCATAACCTCCATTGTTAGTGTTGCTTTTACTGTACCAGTAGTAAAGGCAACTTGAAGCCATGTTTTTGTATGGTACCTTGAGTGCCATTTCATTAGATACACATGAAGAATTTTTATGCTCATGGTGAGCTCATGCTCCATAAAAATTATGCTGTGCAGTGAAGTAAGTGATGTAGAAGAAAAAAAATACAGAACCAAATATTCCATTTTTAGTCATATATAGTTTGCTTATCGTTATCTCGAATTATCTACTTCAAATGATCAAAATTGTATATTAGTTTGTTAGCAAGTAAAAATTTCAAACTTTGAAGTGAATATATTCTCATAGTATTCATATAGTAATTACATATAAATTCAGTATACTTTTTAACTAACTTTTTTTTTTCTCTTGCTTCCTAAGTGTCTTGAAAGTTTTCAGTATGTAGTTAGAGTACAGGATATCTGCTAACAATTCTTGATGGATTTTTCACTTTTATATGCTATGATTAAAAATACTTGGAGTATAATAATACATATAAATGGAAGAAATGTAAACTTTATTTGTCTCTGTGTTCTTGTGTGCAAAATGCCAGTGCAGCTTCAGGTCCTGAAAGATGATATTAAAGAAAATTGTCTGGTCTCTTTTTTAAAGACTACAGAACTAAAGTTCAACAAAATAAACTTACAAGAAAATTTTGTCCATTGGCACAAACATAAAGGTCTTGATACCTGAGCTTGTTACATCAAATAGTGTCATTGTTCTTGATTTTGCTTTCATCAATACCTCACTTAAATAATTTCCTCATAATCTATTAAGTTTTAACGGTGGAATGTTTGCAAGAAAAATACCTTGAATCTGTTCTTTCTGGGCTCAATAAACTCTACCATCCACACAGAGCAAGGGACAGTACTTTACACTGACTGTAGAACCATGCTCTAGGGTCACAAGTCATCTCCAGTTCAATTAATGTTCTTTAAAGAAGTCCTTTCACCTCTTCATACAACTACTTATGAGTTGCTGTCATGTGTTCATTTTGTGATAGTGACCAGAAATTAAATGAATAGAAGCCAGGACTCTCATATTCTTTATCTTCTTCTTGCACACATGCTAGCAGGCTATGATTAAAAGAAACTTTCCAGTTTCCTTTCCATAATAGCATTCTCGGTTGGATGAAATGATAGCAAAGGACTTACATACATGGTCAAATTTATGCATAAAATTATCCCATTACTTTTTTTTTTTTTTTTGCTGCTGTGTTATAAGAAATTGCAAATAAACTTTCTCAACTAATTTGCTTCATATTATTCAAGGTTTTATGAAAATCTGTCACTTCTCAAATATTTTCTCTCCAAGCTATAAAATATATTACAAATTTCCTCACAGGAAAGTTCTTCCATAGTTTTGGATGATCACCCTTCTCACAGTAATGTGTAAGGTGCTTTTTGTTTTTTTTTTTTCTTTCTCTTTTTTTTTTTTTTTTTTTTTTCAGAACAGAATTATGGATTTAGCATTACAAAATTATATTCTCTTTTTCTTTTAATCTCATGTTCTTTCCTACCAATTAAGTGATTCACAAGTCATTTTTGGGGAAAAAAATATATATAGCATTTTCACTTTTCAATTGGTGAGTCTTATTTGAAAGACAAAAGGACAATTGTAGGCAAAAAAAAAAGAGTTCTGAATTAGATTTGGCAAAAATTGCAAAATAGTTCTGGGGATCATGAGAAAAGTAGAACACCTGACTACAAAAAAAGTTATGAAAACAGCTAGGATTACAGAACAGTCTCCTTCACTTAAATGGAAGTGGTAATAGTGGTTTATTTATGTTTTCAATATATTCAATAAACAAACCATTTTTGTTCTTAATTATAGAACTATAAACATAGAAATATGTCCTTATCTGGACCTACTGATAATAAATTATATCAGGATTCTAAATTCTGGAAAAGGTATCTGGAATGGATACACATATTCACCCAGATACTCAGCACCTTGTACATACAAATCCAGAACCCATGGGAGTTTTGACTTTGATTTACACAGAAACAGGATTTTCCCCACTTGCTTTTATTAATCTGGACATAGTTCTGTGTGAGGACATGAAACTGTTTTATACATGCATATTTCTGTAGATTGTTTCTAGTCCTTAAATCTCTTTATGCAGAGTGATACAAATGCATCTATTCCAAAAGTACATTAACAACCATTGAAACTGGTGATCATTCTCATTTCTTGTATTTACTTCATCCACTGAATAAATTGTTGAACTCTCTATACTACTACATGAAGCACACACCTGGAAATTTCACATCAATAGTCAGTCTTGTAAGAGTTTTGTCCTTTGTACAGGTGCCTGATTCAGTTTTTGTGTGATTCTTTCAAGGTCAGAAATGTTCAAGAGGCTTACAATTCTAGAAAGCTGTATTTTATCACTTCTAATACCCCTTCTGTTCTTTGATAGATAATCACCAAAATTATAAAGAATTTGGGCCATTCTCTGAAAAATCTTGGCTCAGATAACTGACTGAAATATCTAATTTCTGTATCAATATTGCATTACTGCTCTATATTAACACTTTTTAGCCAATTTCTTACCACTTCATACTTATTTCACAAATGTTATGAAACAAAGCTAACTCAGAACATGCAATATGAAAACCATTGTAGCAAATCATTGAAGAGAGTTCTTCTTGAACAGATTTATGATTTACTCAGTAAAGTGAAGAAGTGATCTCTAAATATAAATTTGGCTTTTCAACATGTCAAAAAACATCCAAAACCAGTAACTCACAAAAAGCAAAATATGTAGAAGATAGAGGGTTTTTTTTAATAAATACTTTTGGAAAAGACTTGAAAAGTCTTTAATGTGCATTTTATTAAATGTTTAGTATTCCCTGTATTCTTTGATAAAAGCAATAGGACACTGGACTTTGCATGAAGATACTTGATTCCTATTTTTAGTTCAGCTGCTCTGAGAGTGACCTTGGGCAAAGCATTTCAAATCACTCAAGTTTCATTTTTGCCTTTCATTCTTGTCATTGTCTCTTTAGATAATAAAATATTGATTCAATGCAGTAACTACATCTTATTGAAAGTAAAATATCTAGACTACAGATATTCAGCCTGTTTAAAATATCTAGACTACTATATACCTAATTCTAACTAGGTTTTTTGCTTTGTCTAAATTTATTTTATGTTAGATTTGCTGCTTTAGACTCACAGATTTTCTTTTGTGAGAAAAGGATTTTTCATTTTAAAAAAATGGAAATGGTTAAAATTATTTGTTCATAAGGAACTTACCAAATCTATCTCTCATTTAATACTTAAGTGTTTTTCATATTTTCAGTATCAATTCAACATGGAAACATCTCCACACAAACGCAACATAGATGAGTTACCACCCTTTATTATTCAGATACCTCTGTGACATTGAGACATAAATATTGCTCTGCAAATCATAAGAGACTGAGATACTGGTGAATTAAGAGGAAACATACCAAAAAGGGTTTGGTATGCACTGTGATGCAGAGTTGAAAACCCTTGAGAGGTATTTGGTCAGAAAAATCCCAAACACCCAGATAAACCACACATGGAAAAATTATGTGGCAAAAGTGTAATCATTCTAGACTGATTTATAACTTTAAAAGAAATAATGCTTAAAAAAAAAAAAAAAAAAAGTAGCAGATGAGATTTTATAACAACTTTAAGTAGATGGGGTAGAATGAAGTTCTTAAGATTCTCATTCAAGAACTGTACACTTGCTGCTGGAAGTATGGCCCATAAATATCTGTAGTAACAAATAATATCAAATAACATCTGTGGTTATGTTAATGCTGGGGAAAAAAAGAAAAAAAATTACAAGGGCCATCAATCTTCATGCTTTAGGGAATAAACTGATCACTAGCTGACATACACAAGCAATCTTCCTCATGGTTTCTTATTACACAGTAAAGTACATTATGAAGTTTTCTGATTTTGGAGCAACAACCAACACTGATCACAGGCATTCATAATGTACCGGAGGAAAGAGACCACTGCTCCAAACCAAGATTACAATACATGTTACATCTTGATGGTAAATTTAAGACTGATCAAATGTTAGGTTGCCCACTGAAGCTAATTAACCAATCAATCTGTACTGAGAAAAATATTTTTTAAATGGAAATTCAAGACAAAAAAAAAAATTGTATTTAATAGAAACACTTGAGTTTTAAGTCATCCAGGACACATTCAACCAACTAGGATAATATCAGGTAATTAATTCTACCATTTAAAAAGTTTCTTCCTTTGACTATGCTCCCTGAAAAGTAATAGTAGTATGTTTCCGTGAGAAGAGTTTAAGAGATGTAAAATTTTTTCAGTCCAATTAGAAAATGATAATATAATTTAGTTTAACTTGAATAAATATGGGGAATTAGTGAGTTAGCTTTCTGTGGTAGAAACTGGAACTTTTTATTCTATCCACAACACCAGCTGGGAGAAAAAAAAATAAAAAAAAAAAAAAAAAAAAAAAAAAGAAAGGGTTGTGTGCTGTTTTTAATCAAGTCTTGCTTTATAGCTAAAACTTCTTATAGCTTCAACGTATTGTTTACACTGGCAAAGAATACTCTAGCTCCAGAGGCAAAGTTTTACTGCTACTGAAATAAGAGGACTGGATTTCCTACAAAATTGGGTAGAAAATGGGAAAGTCCTACATAATGTCAGGTTACTTTTCACAGCTGTATTTGGAACATGATTATCTATTGCAATTTTCACAGGAGTTAAAATTTGGAGTACATTTTGAGGAGAAGAAAGAAATAAAAAAAAACCAACAACCAAACCACCAAACCACCAAATCAAATAGTAGCAGTAGCACAAGCTAGAGATTATGAGACTGAATGTGAAGTTTCCAGCGTCACCCTAATAGGCACTTCATGAAGCAAAAGAAAATATAAGCATGCAATGTGGTTGCAACAATATGTAAAAAAACCACAACCCACCAAACAAAACAATGGTTAAAAGATAAGCTGAAGTACTGCATACAATATATTCTGTATCTGTGCATATGTCTAATGTCTTCCATGAATTTACTTGTGAATAATTTGGATTAAAAGACCTTTAAACAACTGGGGATCTCTGCTATATGTTATAGATTGAGTACATAGTGTAACTCTCCTGTGTTTGATTTGATTTATACTGATGCAAGATGCACATAGTTGAGAACTGAATGAGACCTTGTTATATACAGATAAAAAGAGCACGGTTGAGCTTTTACAAACAGAAATTAGGTCAGCATAGAAATATTCCAAGATTCTGGCATTCTAAGTGAAACCTTGAATGTCATAAAAGTGAAGCTGTAAATTATTTTGGAAAACAGATGATTAATGGTATCAACCATTCTTAAAACCTGTGATTTTGATTCTTATGCAAATCTCTTTTTTCACCTCTAAAAGTAGATCAAAGAAGGCAGATGACCAACTTATTTTCCCTGCTTTCGCCATTCAATTCAAGATTCATGGGTCCAGAAGAACAGAATAAACAGAAGAACTTAATTATATGACCCAGTAAGAAGGAAATAACTGCAGAAGGGTAGGCAGAAATTTCTTTTGTCTCCTTTTTCTAGGGACTATTAGTGTTCTTCTTTTTTTATTATTATTTTTATCATTAGGATAAAGTACATTAGGACCATTGTAAAAGGACTTCATAATTTTTGGCTATTGGTTATAAACCAGTAAATTACATGTGCCCATGAATGCACCTGCAGACTGGGTCTGGGTGCAATGAGCAATAAGTATCAATCCTAACAATTTAGTCTCCAGAGATGGGTATCTTTATGCAGAATTCCTCTTGGAATGGTCCCTAACAAAGTATAATGCCTGAGAAATGTCCAGTGTCCTGTGGGAGACTGCAGGTTGATAAATGTCAAAATCACCCTGGGGAATTCTCTAGAACTTCCCTCTTGCTCTTTCAATTCCATGCATTTTTTTCATCCTATAGAGTTTGAAGTCTTTTTGCTTACACAATGAGACAAAGTTAGTGGGAAGAATGATAGAGAACTTCTTGCATATTGTTCTGTCGCTTCTTGCTTAACTTTTTTTTTTTTTTTTTTTTTTTTTTTTTCCTTTGGCAAAACAGAATTCCCTCAGGCTGAGGTAGATCTGAAACTCACAAATTTCTCATCTGGGATGAATTTATTAACCAAGAGAAGTTTATGGAAAAGGGAATTTTCTTTTGCTCTGGAGCATCATTAAGGGAAGATCAGACATTCTGAATCATGATTGCACAGATTTACCACGTGTGTCTGAATCAGCTATCTGTTCTGATAAAACTATTTATTTAATGTTATCTATTGGGTAGTTACTGGCAACTTCCAAATTGTTCACATTTATCATCTGAGGACACTGAATTGCTCTATGCCAGTTCCCTGAACAGTCAAAGGATAAAAGGGAATTATCTAATTTGCCTGTCTTGAAACATCCTAAGGAGACCTGTACTTCTCTCCTTTGGCTGTAGCCAGTGCTCTTTACTTAGGACATTTGGATTACTCTGATACATGCCTTTAGATGTTATATAAAGGATAAATTAAGAGCCTAAAGCAGAGATGTTGAAGCTCATCTTATACTTTATCTTCTGGAAACAGAGAGAATTCCACTGAGAAAAGAAACACATTTTATGGTGTACAGTGCACATCAGAGGTTCAACCTGGTTCAAAAATGTCACTGCATTTTTCTTCTTCTCTAAAAAAAAAAAAAAAAAAACAAACTAAAAGCCTTTAATGTACTTTTTTATTTCACAGATACTACATTTCAAGACAATGAATGAGATGAATAAGCAACACCCTCTGAAGCTTTTCTTTCTTTATGTTGGCGTTAACATATTTGTACATATATTACAGCTTCCTAAAAGAGAAAGGGGGAGGGGAAGAGTTTTTCTTAACTGTACAGCTAGCACTTGTTTGTTCATAACACAACTGTCGTCAGACTCATTTTTATTAGAAAAGATCTGTAGGAGATTTTACTAGCCTCTAAAGAATGCATGTTAATGGCTTTGTAAAAAACATGTAACCATTATATGACACACAGAGCCAGCAGAAAATCATCATGCCTAAATAGTAGGAAATAACCCCTTTCTAACA
The DNA here is from genome assembly GCA_024611175.1 of Megaceryle torquata. Taxonomy (NCBI): domain Eukaryota; kingdom Metazoa; phylum Chordata; class Aves; order Coraciiformes; family Cerylidae; genus Megaceryle; species Megaceryle torquata. The sequence continues at coordinate 29,307 of JANIJG010010811.1, read as the reverse complement.
AGTTAGCACTAAAATTGAACTAAAGAGTGCCATTTGTTATTAAAAGCATGAAAATGGAGAAACAAAGTCAAACAAAAGATATACCCAAGAGAAAAACATTTCATGCTTCAGAATGCAGCAATTGAAGCCTAAAAGATTTAAAGCATTGCCAAACAGCTTTATGTTCACATTTAGAAGCAAATGCCTTGAGAATGGCAATGATTACTGATGCAAACTGATTTTCATACCAAGTATTGCAGCCTAATGTAAAATTCTGGGAGTTGGGCTGTCTTTCTCATCTACTCTGGAAAAATACTGGCAGAACGCAGTGGGGAAGTCATATTCTTTTTTTTTTTTTTTTTTTAATGCGAAAAGCAGTCCAATACTTTAGTCCTCTCTTAAATTATTATTTATTCAAAGCTTTATTTCAATGCAAAAGACTAGAACCAAGGCTGAATCAATTCCTATAGACATTACTGAGATCCAACATTATTTCAAATATTTAAATGAGTGATTTTCTTCGGCATTGGGTTAGAAATTAAATCTTCATATAATGGTAAAATGAATTATGCTGTTCAAAACAGACCTACCTAAAAAACTCCTACACTTCCATTTCCGTATGTAGGCTCAATAGCATTACTTGGCCATATTTATACTTCAGTATACATGCAGAAATACCAGTGACTTTTTGGACTCAAAATCTTCTAATAAATATAGCTGTAAAGCAACAACCTTTATTCACTGACAAAACTAGAGGTCAACTTATCTAGAAAATAGTTCAAAATGTACTGTCAAGTTACCTTGAATTATCCTTAGTAGTACAGTCACCAATGACATACATAAGAAATCAGAAGGGCCCCACCCATAGCTTCCAGCAGAAGACCTGCCCCTGCCCAACAGCCTCGGGTGTTGTTTCACCTGGAAGCAGCTTGTATTTGCCAGTCGTGCTCTGTTGTGACTGGCTGGCAGGAACAGTCATCCCTATATTGTTTATATGTATATTGGACCCAGGAGATGTTTCCCCTTCACATACAGGGACCACTATTTTTGTTGGTCTGACATTGTTATATGACAGCCCAATGACAAAACACTCTGTATTAACCCCTCTCCCTTCCCAAAGTAGAAGAAAAAGGGAATAAGGGAGAGAAACTTATAGATGGTAAAACTAAAACAGTTTTAATGAAACAGTAACAACAAAATAATGAATTATGTACAAATATATACATAAAACCAGTATCTAATTTAATTCCTTGATGGCAATTATGTTACTGTTATCACTGATGATGTGGGGCAGGCACTGGTGAAATCCCAGATTGGACTCTGTGGCAGACAGGATCTGGATTCAGGAGTCAGATTTTGGAATTGGATTTAGGAAAGTATGGATTGGGTTGGAAGGCCAAAGAGCAGATGGAGTAGTCCTCCAATGCTGGCCATTGAGGAAGAGAACTTGTGTCTTGCGATTTCTCAGCTGTCTAAATATGACATATATGGAATGGAACACCTCACTGGTCAGTTGTTGGTTACCTGTCCTGTCCACTCCTCCTTGAAGGTGTGACCTCTTACTTTACAGCATCATAAAGGAGTACATAAGATGTAACAGTGACCTTGGTTTCTATAGGAGCAAGTATAACCAAGAGCCTTCCTGCACACCAATCCTTATTAGCAACTAATTATCGATCATTATCACTGCTAGAAGTAGACACTGTCTGCCAGATTACTGCTGTTGTGCTAAATGTCATACTGTTCTGTGGTTGACTGGTGGCATTTCTTGACATCGTGTTCTCAAGCTGCCTTGACATGTCTGTGGTGTGGAGGGCTCTTCAAAAGGAGGAATGCCAAAAGGCTGGGAGGGGCATGAGCAAGTGGGAACAGACCACAAACAGTGAGACAGCAGTGTCAGCACCAGTAAACCCCATGCTGAAGTGCTATGGGTTTTTTTCTTCCTATTTTTGAGGGTTTTGAGGTGGTCAGGGGGTTCCTTGAGCCAGGGAAGCCTGAAGAAAGAAGGAAAGACCTGGCAGGATTTGGCAACTCTCACACGAGAGGCCAAGAGGGTGACATGGCTGGGGTGTTCCCGGAGAACCCGCAGGAGCTCTTGGACAGTCAGCAAAGCTGTTGAAGGGTCTGGAAAGCATGCCTTATGAGGAGAGGCTGAGTGAATTGGGGTTGTTTAGTCTAGAGAAGAGGAGACTGAGAGGAGACCTTATTGCTCTCTACAACTACTTAAAGGAGGTTGTAGCGAGGCTAGTGTTGGTCTCTTCTCCCAAATTACTAATGATAAAACGAGAGGAAATGGCCTAAAGTGGCATCAGGGGAAGTTTAGATTAGATATTAGGAAGAAATTCTTCACTGAGAGAGTAGTTAGGCACTGGAACAGACTGCCCAGGGAGGTTGTGGAATCATCATCCCTGGAGGTGTTTAAAAAAATGAGTGGACGTAGCACTTGAGGCTATGGTCTAATGGATAGATAGATATTAGGATGAAGGTTGGACTTGATGATCCTAGAAGTACTTCCCAACCCTAATTTTTCTATGATTCTATGATTCTGATTCTATGATCAAGGCCATGGGCCCCTCATAGGAAGCCCATCAAGGGTCCCTTAGTGTAAATCCCATCATGTGCAAATGATGGCTCAGCCCTTTAAGCCAGATTCAGAGGCTCCCACATCCAGACCCAACCCAAAAGGATGGTCATGCAGTATTACTGGGGCAGATTTTATTCTGCATGGCAACACTGCAAAAATCATATGGTCATAGACTCATATAATCATTTAGGTTGAAAAAGACCTTTTAAGATCATTAAGTCCAACCATTAACCTACCACTGCCAAGTCCACCACTAAACCATGTCCCTAAGAGCCACATCTACATGTCTTTTAAATACCTCCAGGGATGGTGACTCCACCATTTACCTGGGAAAACTGTTACACTGATTTAAAACCCTTTTGGTGAAGAAATTTTTCCTAATGTCCAATCTAAACCTCCCCTGGTGCAACCTGAGGCAATTTCCTCCTTTCAAGTAGTTTTAGAGAGTGATAACGTCTCCCCAGTTCCTCAGCTGCTCCTCATAAGACTTATTCTCTAGATCCTTCACCAGTTCATTGCCCTTCTTTGGATGCACTCTAGCACCTCAAAGTCTGTCTTGTAGTGAGAGGCCCAAAACTGAACACAGTATTCAAGGTTTGGCCTCAACGGGGTCGAGTGCAGGGGGACAATCACTTCTCTAATCTTGCTGGCCACACTATTGCTGATATAGTCCAGCATGCTGTTGGCCTTCTTACTTCACTAAGTAATTTGGGATTCCTTAGTTTAAGGCAAAGAAATGATGGATGTGAGATATGATAGAAGCCTGTAAGGTCATGAATGGCAGAGTGTTATTTTCCCAGTTAAATAAATGTGAAACATTAAATAGAGATGGCAGTTTCAAAACAAATAAAAGGAGGCAACTCTTTACAAAATATTTATCTAACCTGTAGAACTCCATGACACAGGTTTTTAAGTATTTTAAAAGCACTGATACTCAATAGAGGACCAGACAGTAATACAGAAGAGAAATCCTTAGAAATTATTTAAATATGAAGACATCACTTTGAGCTTAGAAAGTATCAAACTAACATAGTCTTGTAGTCTGAGATGATATGATGAGAAACTCTCAGTGCATGCTTGTTCGATTTTTATATTCTTCAGTAAATGTCCATGTTTGACTTCTGTCAGAGATAAGATCATGAGCTAAATGTACTTTGTTGTGATGAAATATGACTATCTTATTCTTATGCCTGGTGGTGTTTCAAGAAGTCAGATAAAGATAGCCAAGACTTTATGTATGATCTACCTAGACAGTGTAAATAGTTAGCCCCTCCAGAAAAAAAAAAAAAAAAAAAAGTCAATAAGGATAGTTACATTTGCAGTTGTAAAAGCTGTTATTAAAGAACCGAAGTTAATGAAAAGGTTTATACACAGCCTTTCACCCTGTGCTTCCTTCCAACCAGCCTATTCAGCAACCTTTGTTCAACCTTCTTAAATGGAAATTTTTCTTTCTGCTGCTTCTGAGCCTGTCACATAACTCCATGATCCTCTTGCCAGTGTCTTAGTCTTTGCATAAATTGTAGATTCCTGAGATTATGCTATAATCCTATGCTATATCTAATATTTTGCAGTCTCCTGGAGTAACTAGGTAGTCCTCATAGGCAGATCAATATACCCAGCTTGACAAAAAGTTCCACATGATCCAATCACTCCAACTGTTAATAAAAGTTTGAAAAACAAATCACCTGACTTTTACAGCTTCCAAGAACTAAAATATCTGAAATAAAAAAATAGTACTGAAAGTCAACTGTTAATGCTTTTTTTTTCCTGAACACTGAAATTTTTCAACAGAGGAATATTGTTGAAAGATTAATCTTCCTAGAAACTTTCCTTGTCTCCACTTGTGGGTAATGTGAGTCCTCACATGCAAATGTTACATGAATATCAGCACATGGATAAGTGAAAGAAAGGAGGAAATTCCACAGAGTAAATTATCAGTAGAATTAGACAATATTGCCTTTTAATAGAGTTTAGAGGATTTCAATTAATTTTTAATATCATATACTAGATATATTGAAAGTTTGGAGCTATCTAATGATAAAACCCGAATTTTAAGGGAAAATTGCTTCGTGGCCTGACAGAATACGGTACTGATAAGGCATTAAAAATAATAAAAAGCCTTTATAGATGTTTTGTAAAACTGTTAAGATTTCAAAGACTTCAGTAAAGGTGGAAAGACTCACATTTCATAAGTCTCCTAGTTTTTGCAGAAAAGAAATGAGAGCATAAGCAACTACATAGTAATGATAAGGCTGGTAGTGGAATATTGTGATTTCAGAGACTCTTTGAATAGATCTTTCTTGAGTGACATTTGTTTGTAGCTTAAAAGAACAGATACATCTAAAAAAGGTTACGATCAGATGTTCAGATCATGTTTAAAAGAGCTATAACTGAGCAACATTAAAAGATCATTGCCTCTAAGGATATACTGGAAATACAGGGTCAGTTTCTTTCAATTGAGACAATATTTGATATTTTAAAGTAAAATAAACATAGAAAAGGAAATACAATTTCAGTAGTCAGTAAATTGAGGGCTGTCTATATTAAGTAAGTGGTCAGACAGGGAAGTAGGTAGGCAGAATCCAGATCTTATGTTGAGCCATAAATAAAGTATAGCAGTTACATTTTAAAATTAGGCAAATTAGGTCAAAGGATAAAATAAAATACAACAGACTTTATAATTCTGGTACAGAACTAAATGACACTGTCATGTTCTGTCCCAGCCTTTCCTTAAGTAGGAGAAAGATTACTTTCTGGTTTAGGTGAGGGTTTTTTTGTGGCGGAGGGGGTGTTCTTTATTTAATTTTGCACATGATGTAGCTAAGCTACTTCTGTGTTAGAACACAGCTTCCATTTAAGACTAAAGTCAGGGAGTGTTTTGAAGGCTTAAATACTTCCTCTTCCTTCCCTACTATTTTCACGTCCCTTTTTCATTGTAAAAATGAAAAGAGGAAAGCCTTGTAACACATTCAAGGAAATAAAATTTCTCTTCTACATTGCATATTTCATCAAATCTTTTATAGACTTAAAAAAATTGACTGTAATATAGATAAGAAACCACAAGTCCTTATCTTAACCACCTCTTCACATAATACCATAATTCGGTTAGTTAATCAGAATAGTAGTTTCACCTTCTACAAACTATTTTCACTGTGACACAGCCTAATGAGTCAGTGTTTAGTCAGGAAGTTTTTATTTTGTCCATTACACTTCTATATGACCTCTGCTGTTAAGACTGATTATGTTCCCAAACTCCTTTAGAATCTGGTCAGATTGCCACTTTCAGGCAATCTTTCCTTAGAATTGATAAACAGTACTAGTGATGAAGTAAACTAGTTCTGCATTTTTATGCATAACAAAGAAAGACGCTTTCAAGAAAGACATCAAAGTGCTGGAGGAGATCCATAGAAGAGCAACTAAGTTGGTGAAGAGTCTGGAGAACAAGTCTTGTGAGGAGCAGCTGCAGCAACTGGTGTTGTTTAGTCTGAAGACAAGGAAGCTGAGGGGAGACCTTACTGCTCTCTACAACTACCTGGAAGGAGGTAGCTGCTGGTCTCTTCTCACAAGTAACAGTGATAGGACAGGAGGAAATGGACTCAACTCACACCAGGGGAGGTTTAGGTTGGATATCAGGAAAAATTTCTTCACTGAAAGGGCTGTCAAGCACTGGAACAGGCTGTCCAGGGAAGTGATCAAGTCACCATCCCTGGATGTTTTTAAAAGTCATGTATATATGGCGTTTAGGGATGTGGTTTAGCAGTGGACTTTGCAGAGTTGTGTTATTGCTTGGTCTTTGCTAATTTAAACAATTGTATGATTATGTGATTGTGTGAATAGTGTCACATAACACAAGAAAAATAAATCCCATTTTCCACAGAAAAACAAAACTAAGTTTTAGACTTAACTGTCCAACATTTCATCTCCTGGTAGAAGTATGTACTTGTTATATATATATATATTCTATTTTTTAAAAATGAACTTTACATTTTGTTAATAAATCACATTTTCTCTCTATAAAAATCTGATTCACAATAGCCATCAGTTGTCCTTCTTCAACAAAACTGATTCACCCTTGAACTGCTTTCTTGTGATGGTCTTCATCCACACTGAAGGACCTCTCGGATGACACAATACAATGCTATTAAAACTCTCTTTGAGAGACCTCAAACTCTTACAAAAGGGTGAATTCACAACTTCAGATTCCTGATGAAGTCCATACAAATACTCTGAGGCAAGTATCCAGCACTAAGTAAAAGAAGGGCACAGAATGAGCTCCAGAACTGTATGGATCTTATTCATCCATATGATTAACTGTTAGGTCATGCCTTGGATCTGTTCTAGTCTCCTCACAGCTTTTGCAAAATATGTTAGAGCTGGACAGCCCTCAGTGGTCTGAGTAAGGACCAGCTAGACACATGAGCTCACAAAGAGGGATCACTTCCTGCCCTTCTCTTCTTTGATAGTATAGACATAGAGGGGAGTACTTTCCTTGACATGTTCACAGCATGGAAACATGGACATCCCTGGACCATTGATAACCATGTTTTTAGTAAAGCTTCCCAAAGTTTTCAATCCATATCTTTGACAATTTAAAGTCAGTCTGGTTGTTAGCATCATTTTTGTTTTGTAAGACATACAACACTTAGATACAACTATTCAGTGCAGCCTTTGTGCTGTATTTCTTTATCATTAGTGATTTGAGTTGCAAAAACATATTTAAGAAGCCTCATTTTATCTCCAACTGTGACACTGAAATAAGAGGTGAATGCGGCTGTCTTGAAAGCTCTTCTAAGATAAGAGTTTACTTTTTATAGCTATCCTTTCTGGTTATATTACCTTCTCTTCCCATGACCTTTAACGGAGCTTATTATTCTGTTTCTTTTCACCAGGCTGGTGGTTATACAGAGTAACAGACAATGATTGTTGAATTGGGTGATATGATAATTATTTCCCCTTTAAAAGTTAAATCTTCATTACTGTTTATTTTTTGTGGTATTCAGCAGTAGTCTAACCTTTCTGAAGGTCAGCAGGAGTACTGGACTTAACTAGAAATCCAACACTCTGCTTAGGCTGGAGGACTACTTTTGACATAAAACAAGCAATTAGTTATCATATGTTCTTCATGTCTTGGTCTTGGAATTTGGAAATGCTAGCTGTAAGTGGCTCCAGGATGCTTTTTTTCACTTGTGCAGTCAGATAATAGGAATATAAGTAAGGCTTCCTTATCTACTTTACCTATTCTACTGGTATAAAAAAAACCTCACGTTCCCACAGTGTTCTGCTGTCTATTTTCCCCTGTGTCAGTCTCCCTCCACCAAGTCCCAGTTTTGCAAACCCAGGAAGCATGAGCCTGGAGAGATGGAGCAGTGGTCTCCCTCCCCATCAAACCCTCTAAAGTAATACAGTACAAGGCAGTGCTCCATAGGCTGGGCAGCTTTGCTACTCATCTCTGTCTCATTACATGAATGGATTTTTCCTTCACCTTCCATTTTTCACCTGTGTTTGTGACGGTTACTTTTAATACTATTGGGTTTTTGGTCATTACAAAAGTAATTTGTAGTACAGTCTGAGTGAAAACAATTGAAGCATGACATACCCATTTTAAATCTAAACCTAAACAGGTTACTATGACTACAATTTCACATGTTGTGTTAAATGTGTGGTTTCTGTAAACTGCTCTGGTTCTCAATGAATAGAGGAAATCCTGACTACAAAACTACTGAAAGTAGTCTGTTTGGGCAGACAGACTTATCTACATACATAGACATAGTTGAGCTCTCACAGTGCAGTGTGGTATTAGATCCAGGGCTAACTTCTCCGAAAAGTGTTAACTGCATTCTTAAGTATTTCACACTATAGGCATTCATTGGTTGTTTTTCCTACTTAGAATATGGTATGTAGAGGTGAAGATTCCTAAGTAGAGCACAATTTGAAGTGTGGCTTCTGTCAGAGAATATCTACCTTGTTAATCCTGCAGAAGAGACAGAACCATCTCTGATTTTTACTTATTTATTTATCTATTTATTTTCCAGACAGCATTTTAAGAGAATGAGGGAATGAACTTCCTACCTTTTCTCAGGTTCTTATTTTAACCTTATTTCTTACATCTGGGTCACTTTTTTGGGCAACTTGTAGCATGTGCAAAGATACCTCAGAAACTGGTTATACACAATTTGAGAGTACAAAGCAATCATTTATGTATGTGCTATGCACAGAGGACTGCTAAGAGTAACAAACTACTGCATTAATCAATGGTATGCTCATTAATCATCTGCATAGAGAAAAGTGAGCTTTTGTTGCATTTGGGACTGGGATGACGCTAAATATTGCTGAGTTGCTGTGTTCTTATTGATTTCCTGTTTTGGGGAGGGAGGGCTGTATACAGTTTTGATGTCAGTATTTTTCCATGTGAATCCTTGAGATAGTAACTCTCCCCATTTCACCAGCTAACTCTTTGCCTTTTTGCTTTCCTTATTTTTCATGATTTTAAAGCATTTACTTTTTTGTACCTTAGCAACAATTTTTTCAGTCAAACAGAGCCAACAGCTATTTTGAACAAAACTAGGCCTTGAATCACAGGCAGCTGAATAGGGTTGAATGTATGGTTACTTCAGATTGAACTGGGTTGGTTCTTCATCTGAATAGCAGTCCTGAGAATCTAAACTATTGCAATAATTCAGTTGGGTTGGGTTTGCCCTGTGAGATGTCCTAGCATATCCACCTGAATACTGGCTATCAGTCAATATGAGTGCTGTCTCCTGTACATTCTATGACACATCTGACTGTTCTCTGTAGATTATTTGAATATTAAAGGTCTCTCAAATGTCTCTGAATTTTACTCAGAACTTGAACATTTCATTCATACTTAGACAACTGCACTTAAGACTCTTAAACTGAAGTGTCTAGGATCTGCAACTGAACCCCACCCTTAATTTTTCCTACCCTTTAGATAAATCCTATTGTCAGTCACAGCATTATGCTGTAAACATGAGTTCAAATAATATCCTGAGAGAATTTTTGTGAAATATATGTTATGATGGACAACAAGAAATTTAGATTCATTGCTTTTTCTGTCAACAGCATAAAGACCAGCCTAAAACTTCTGGCACTGTAGCAACTCCATGGTGTTATTTTCATAAAAAATGGGGTAACTCCTAAGAACTCTTTCAGCAGCTGTGACCAGTTGGCACATTTAAATTAAACACAGACTCATGAATGCATGTCATTAATTATCACTTTTTAAAATATTCTTCTCAAATATATTTGGGTTATATTAGTGACAAATTTGCAGATTACCTACCTGATGACAAGCTCCGTGGAACAATGATTAATTCTTGTTCATTTTTAAAATAAATCCTAATTCTCCAGGTAGCTGCTATATCACAAAAAAGGTCCTATAAACTTTCCTTTGGGTCATCCTAAATTAAATGGTATTAAAAAAAATATTTACTTTTCTTTTCTAACACAAATTTAGACCAACTTTCATATTTATTAGACAAGTAAAATATGGAACTGGGGATGTTTACTCTTCAGATAATTATTTGCAATTGCAAAGTTTGCAATTTAAAATCCAGAGATTAAGCACAGCCTCTGCTAACAACTCTTCAAACCTAGACTGTAGTACAAATTCTGTAGGATAATATCAAGAATGTGACTATGTAGAAGATTTTTCAACTAACAAATCTTAATTAGGAAAAGACACAATACCTTATTAAGAATAAAGAAAGACAAATCAAATAAATAAAAAACAAAACTAACCCCCAAAAAATTGAGCTCTGTAGTGCAAACATTTTTCATAATGAAGCATATACTATTATTGTTGGGTCATTGGTCCCAGAAGTGATTCACTTTCATGGTTTTTTTTTATATCTGCTCACTCATATTTTGCAGTAGTTACTACATTCTGAAGTAATTTTGACTCTTCCAAAATTCTGCCAAAAGCTGGGGGCTTTTTATGTTATAAAAATTACAATCAGCTTGTTTATATGTGAGTAGATATCACATGCTTTTTATAATTTTGTTTTCTTGAAGTATGTAACACTGCGGCAGTTTCTGCAGACTGCTTAAGAAAGTACTGGAGCTGAAGGATAACACTCACTACACTTTCAGTCTGCAGAAAAACCCTGTCCCTGTTACTTTCCATGCCAAGTGCATGAGCTGCAAAAACTTACCTTTTTTTCTGGTTACAGCTCATAACTGTGTCAGAAGCAAAGTCAGTAAGGAAGAAAATACAGAAGAGAAAAAAAAAATCCCTCATAATGTCTACTTCATAGAAGAGAAATACGAAAGAACAAGAAAACATCTCTGCAATGACAGCAAACATAAAAATAACAGCAGAAAATACAAATAAGGAAAGGCAAAACAGATAATGAATCATAAAAGGGTTTCACTGAGTGATATATGTACTTAGAAAATACAAAAGTATCTAGAAAAAAGAAATGCTCCTGGAAATTAAGGAAAAGTTTGGTAAAATTAAAGTTATTGAAAGTTTAGGTTAAGAGCCAGACAGAATGAGAACAAGAGACAGATTCTAAAATAATTGTCTTTAACTGCAAAATATGAAGTAATTCAAACAGCATTCACACATACTTCATCATTCTGTATGTCAATTCCTCTGACTATGGATTATCTATGTTTAAATAACATTTTATGGGGTTTATTAAAAACTTAATCTCAAATCAGTTTATTATATTTCTGTGCATTTGCAGGTTTCCTTGAAATATTGTTGGAAAGGAGCCAATCTTGATCATCAGCATCAACAGAGGCTATCCTGTTCACTTTTTGAGCTCCTCATAAACTAAAATCTGCACAGTACATAGGTACATATACAGTAGAGAAATTAATTTTTTTTTAAAGCTATTTAATGATATTTCCCTGAAGGAAGCTTCTGAAAAACAGATTTTTTTATACTGAAGTAATAGCAACAATCCAATCTCTGATCCTTTCCAGCATGAAAAAATCTTTTACACAATCTGACCTTTGCTGCTATTTTATACAAATAGTTACATCCTGGTTTTAGATTTCAAAATTGGTTCTGGAAAACTGGTTCATTCAATATATTATCCCTATCAGTGACAACCTTTATAGGCTTGGAATCTCTAGCTTTTTAGATAAGTCTAAGGATTTGAAGCTGATCTGAAAATGTATAAAATATAGTGATTAAAGGGATATGGGAATAGGTAACAGAAGGAAATGTGTTTCTGCCTGTTAAGGCGGTAGAAATAAAAAATTATCTTTAAAAGTGCTCTTGTCATCTTATCTTTCAGGAAGCTTATGCTTGTGAATTTCACCCTAAATGGTTTCGTTGTAGAATAACATGTATCTTCAGATGCATCAAAAGAAGACAAACATCAAGAAGTCTGGTTACTGCTTATTAATAAAGATTATGAAAATGATTTCTTGTGATTTGCTGAGAATGTTAATAAGCAGATCTATGTAAAAGGAAAATAGCAGATAGATGCAAGAGAAAGCTTATCTCCTGTTGTGAATATACAGTGCTACTTTGCCATGTTAATGACCTAACTAATGAGAAACAACATTTATTTTCTAAATAATATCCCCCCAAATAAAACAATGGTACATATTCCATCAATATTCAGAAGTGCAAAACTTAAGATGCTCTTATGGGATAAGACATATGCATTTGATCTTCTTGATGTTTTGTGGAGTATTTGAATCACATTCCTCAAATTTGCATGCAGAAGAAATTCTTTAAGAAAAAAAAAAAAGTAAATTTATGCTAATAGCAAATGAATGAGAAAGTCCTTATGATTTCTGTTATTTAAAAACTTGGAAAGGGTAGAAGAGCATTTTGAGTGTGTGCTGTTTAATAAATCTGTTTCTAGCAAGCAAGTAATCTAGCAAGTAAAAACCCTGCAATTTCTAGAAGTGTGATTTTTTGGACTTAGGCATTATAATGAAATCATTATTCTTCTGAGAAACAAAATCAATTATCAGGATTCATATACACTGGCACCAACTACAGGAGAAAATTAATGCAAAAATCATAAAATTATGTCCTATAATTTATGCTGTTAAAAAACCCCACAAACAACAACAACAAACCACAACAATTAGTACAAAACCAACAGCCAATGGCTTGAGAAATATTCTGCCTTAAAGCTTATTTTGAAAATTACTCCCAGGTGCAGATTTTGAAGAAAAAAAACAGTGCACACTTTAAACAGAAAAATAAATCTTAAAATCTGTCTTTTATATGGCAGAAGATATGTTTCTTTAGTATTTACTGGGAAAAAAATCAACAAACATACTAAAGAATAACATTACTGCTAATTATTCTGCATTTTTGGAGTGTATTTTTGCATAGAATCAAGAAATTAAAAAAAAAAAGTTAGAAAGAAGTATATTGTTCTTGTAATATTTTCCCCTTTCTGCTTAGAAGCAATGGCTATGTTGAACATGAGAGTGTAGGTAAAGCACGATTTAAATTAAAACTATGATCTGGAATGTGACGTACTTAGATTGCAATAAGCCACTGATAGATTTTTATGTCTCTTGTATGGGTACTAAGTGGAAGACAGGAAATGTTCTTCCAGCTATACAACCAGGAAAGGGAGCATAAAAAGCTCATTCAAGGATGATTAATCCAGAATGAATTTTGGAGGCTGCCATGAACCAAGATTTAACAGCCCCCTTCTATGAAAAAAGAAGTAGAGGGGAAGACAGACGGACCAGCAAACTGAAATGAATCCATTGCCAGCTTTAATGCTATTAGGTGAATGGAAAACTTCCATGTGACTTAGTTAATTCAAGATTTAGCCTTTTACAGAAAACCTAGAGTACTCCATTTCATTCATCAGAGCTGCTTATGTACAAGACAATAGAGGGGGAGTTGGTTGTATGTATAATGAAATGTGGGTATTTCCTAGTGCTCCATTGCTACTGCCTTCACCCAAAATCATTATTACAGGTAAGACTGCATTACTTCATGTCTTAAAATACTTGCATTTTGGAGTTTACTAATCATTGTTTCCATTCTATGGTGACCATCCTGAACTCTGGAAATCCATAAAAACTACCTGGTGAAACATACTTGCAAATAAGTGTCATTTTAATCTAAATTTAAATAGAGACTAAAGAATCAGTATACTTGTGTTATGGTTAAAATACTTCTGATATAAAATATACAATGCTTCAGTGGTGTTAGAGTTCTTCTAAGATTCTTGGAGCACTGGTGCAAAATGTGTCAAAAAGTAAAGAATAACTAATAAAAGTAAATAAAATAATATTGATTAGAACTCTGTCTGTACTGCTGGGACTGAATACCTGTTCTTATTTTGCACTAATGAATGAGATGTTCATAAATCTGTGCTCTGGAGTTTTACCTAGAGCTTTGCAGCTGTTAGGGTATAGCTCATATACCTGCCATCTATACAGCTGGGTGCTAACTCATACAGAATCAAGTATTCAGTCAATTTTTTAATGATGATACAAAATTAAAAAAAAAAAAAAAAAAAAGGGGTCGTGGTGGTGAATTAAGTTAAAGTGGCAATTGTGCTTAATTAAAATGCAAGGATCTGGAGCATGATACCTGTATTGCTCTGAAGAATAAATTACATCAGTTGCCTGCAACAAATGAATAGGCCTGAGCGACAAAAAAGCTTAAACCAGGACAACAATGATGGCTTTCCTGTGTGAAAAATATCATCCATCAACTTCCCCTGACTTCCTGATGCCTGTTGACTTCTAAACTGTGAGTTCAAAGAGCTCATCTGTAACACAGGGAAGGTACCATATAAATCAACAATATTTTGCCTGAAGCAGCATCATCCAGCCCTAACCTACTATGGACATGAAATTCTGCACATATCTTCCCTTTCTAAGAAACAGTAACTTCCATTCAGTCTGGTGACCATTTTAATGACTTGCAGGAATGTGTATGAGTACATTATGAAAATCAATCTAAAAACTAACAGCATAACATACCATCTCATACAATCACCATGTTTTTGTAGAAAAACATTCATGTGAAGTGGGTGTCTATCATTATTTAATGTTTCCACTACAGTAACTCCTAAGGGCTTCGTCCAAAGGGAATCCTCAAAATGGAGAAAGAAGAATAAAAGCATTCCTTGCCATCTGTTTAAAGGCAAAGTTAATGTGATAGTCCTGCCCATATAAGGGAATGAGGAAATACAAAAAACTGTGTGTGCCCATTCTGTACATAGACACAGCTTCCTGTAGTGGTCAGGGGTACCAGTCCAGGGTAGAAGCACTACAATCAAGTAGTCGGGAACTCAGTTGAATACTGAGATATAAAATGGACATACTGTTTTTCTTTCTGGAATAGTCACATACAAGATCAAACTATTCTATGAAGCAGGTGGTAGCATAGGCATGCTGCATCTATGACATGTAGGTGTCTACAGCATCAGCATAGACAACATCTGCACCACTTATCTAAATTTCACTTTTGAGATGGAAATTGGCATTTTTATGCTATTCAAATCATTCTGTAAGTTGTACAACACCATTCATCTCAGTCTAAATTCAACATCTTAAACCAGGTCAAATTAATAAAATATTTATACACGTTGATTATAAAGGATTCCTACATTGACTACCTCAGCAGTAGACATCTAAATATAGTAAAATGAATTCCACTCAACATTTTGTTTTGCAGAAATAGTGGAATCTATTTCAGATACATTTAGATGTCTGTGCTGTGAAACAAGGAAGTATCTTTATTTTTTCAAACACGATTCAAGAAAATTTCCAAAATATGTGTTTATTTTTACATTGTTGTTCTATCTCCATTAGTTTAAAAATGTATCAAAATACAATAAAAAGTATATGGAAAGTTCAACAGAAACTACAAAGGGTGATGAAAGTTCTTATTTAAAACTTTATATGTTACCTTGCAGTATTTTGCCATATTTTGCCCAAGATCATATATTTTTCAACCCAACAATCATTAAACTTGCACAAAATATAAAAATATAATTCCTTTCATGTACCTGCACACTGCCTAAATATACATGGATCACCTTGCACAGGGTTATAAGGAAAGCAATTGGTGATTAAGACAAAGCTTGATTCATTCACCTTCAACTGAATGCAGATAGGTCTAAGGCCATCAGTTCCAATATCATCACCATTGACATATCTACCAGAGAGAAGAATCAGACCTCTCATTTCAAGCATTTGTATAGACCAAATTCATAGCAGCCATGAGGCAAACCTCATTTCTATTATGGTATTGAGCCCGAATACTTCAGATATAAATTTGACACAATCTATCATAACACTTGTATTCACAGTACCAGTGCTAAAAGTGATCCATAAGCAAAGATGGCAATTTCTAAGTTCTATACAGAGTCCTAAAAAATACAGGATGAATTTCTGAGATTCTAGCTCTGATACAGGTTCTTTCCGTAGTCTCGGGGAAGCATTCTGTTTAGTGTGTTTTACAGTTTCCAGCAAAATAAGGGATATTGCTCCCCATTCCCTCCATTTTTCTCCATTAGCATCTTATAAGTAATTTTGTACTATTGTAATTATTTTAGATAGCTATTGATCTATGATCTTAATATAAGAACAAGATATTCTAAATTAAACATCCTTCAGCTGTAGCATCATAAAAATGGTCTTATAAAGTTTTTAATTTAATTGCAGTTAGACTGATTTAACTACACCAGGAAAATTAAGATAATAAAAATATTACCTTTCATACATAGACAAAATTTCCATCACAAACTTTACGAAAAAGATTACATAATGTATTCTGGTTTTAGAATAACAGTTATTTCAAGTAAGGGAGAAGTTTCTTTTTATGACTCAAATGGGTAAGATTTTGATCTTGCAGGTGTTTGCTTTAGAGTGGTCCATAAGACAAGCTGAGTTCGGATATTTGTACAAATTTTGCACAGAATTCTGATTTCCTATAGGACAGACAGAACCAAAGGCACGCAAGTTACATTTTTCCTTCAAAGAACTAACTTGCTTTGCACATAAAGCAAAATCCTTTTCTTCATTGTTTTCTGACTTACTCTCCAATTACCATTACTACATTAAACTGACCCACAATAACTATCTTTGTATCCTTAGCTGGAATCCATATGCTTCATAAAGTAATTTACTTCAGTGTGGTCTCACTGCAGCTTGCATTAAGACACATCATCTTTCAGTTATTGCTGGCTTAGTCTATTTATTTAAAAGAGGGGTGTGTTTTCAAGATGATCTGGCTCTCTTGCAATTATATGCACTTCAGTTTATGAAATCCATCCCTCAGTCACCTGTAGCTATTTTTCAGGTGTGTCAGGTTTACATTATATAATTTTTTTGCCTTTGTATTCCAATTGCCCTTCTACAAGTGTATTCTTTCTTTATAGAGATTTTGGAACACAGCTTGCTTTGAAATGACAGCAATCACCAAGATATGTATTCTGTTCCAGTGTTTACTGAATGATAGGATTTCCTTTGTCATCTTCCTTCAGTCCATAAAAAAATTGTTCTGATGACAAGCAGTAACTTGTTAAACCATGGTAATCTGATGGCATGTATTTGCCCTCAGGTTTTAGACACCATTGCTTCCATGATCTGTTACCATCACAAAATCTTTCTTTCACAATCTCTCTGCAGTTTCTCACACAGCTTACTGATTAATGTTCTAACCTCTATGTTTGTTCCTAGAAAAATTCCCAGAGTCACTCAAATGCGTTTCTGCTCAAAATGTCTTAATATGTGCTTAGTTCAGCAAGCTTCTCTTGCCTGCTTACATAAGAAAGACTGACAGCATCTTACAATTATTTTAATGTAGAACTTTAGCTAGAGCTCCTCCTGATATTAAAAAGAAAGAAACAAACAAAACAAACATACCTCTCCCCACGAAAAATAAACAACAAAATAACCTCAAGGGGTTTTTTTCTGGCTTTTTTTGTTTGTTTGTTTGTTGGTTTGGTTTTGGTTTGGGGGGTTTTTGTTGTTTTTTGTTTGATTGGTTTGTTTGGTTTTTTATGTGTTTTTGTTTGTTGGTTTGGTTTGGTTTTGGTTTTGGTTTCTTTGTTCTGGTTTGGTTTTGTTTTGTTCTTTTTTCCCCCTAGCATAGTATGATTCTTTCAGGATAGCCTTGTTGCTGTAGATTAGCTGAGTGGCAGACAAGCTACACATTGTCTTCCACCTTTAAACTGAAAGGAATATTTTTTTTTTCTTTCTTTCCTCAACAAAATTGCATTCCATATATTAAAAAAGAATTAATTTTCAGATAACTTAGCATACTTTAAAAATCTTACACTTGTACACAACAATAAGAAGCAGATGTAATTAATTTAGCAAAATCAGCTTGATTTGTGAATGCCATTTGGAAAAATCTTTCCTCATGCATAATAGGGATGGAGGAAAGTTCACAAATGACATCATTAGGCAGATGGGAAGAGAAGAACACACCAGATTGATATTGTTTTATTATATGAGATGGGTTAGGAGGATTATGTCAGCTGTTAGTTCATTTGAGGAAATTATAAAGAATTTTATACCCAAGTGCTTCTGAGGAAAACTTCAGTTTGGGGAATTTGTTACCCATGGTGTGCACTTAACACAGCAGTAAGCATGTATCATGTGTCTCCCCTTTGTGCACAGAGGATATGAGTCTTTTCTAGCCCTCAGCTATAAACCTAGTCCTTTCAATGAAACTGTAGAGGATCATGACTTAAGCATTGGAAGTCCCTAGATCACAGCTACCACAACAACTGTTGCACATATGCTCATGTGAAAAAGAAAGAACACCTCACAACAGTGAAAAAAACCCCAAACCCTATCCAGTTCCAAAGAAGAAACAATATCAGACACTGTGCTTTGCCAAAACAAAAGCTGTAGAAAACAGTGCCTTTAACAGTCCTCAAGCCACTTACTATATGTCTTTAATTGCCTTAGACCATGAGAGAGTATGAAAAAATAGTGTCTGTTGTGCAATAAATCTATCAGAACTTCTGCCATGTGGGCTCACTGCCAGAAGGTGTAACCTTTTCAAAATAGCAAAAGTCCAGATTTGCAAAAGGAAGACATTTAAGTGTAAAAGTTAATTAAAATTAGGCTTCTAAAAAATTAGGTCAGATATTCAATAAGATATTAGGCATCGTTTATGTGGAATTTTCAGAGTTACCTTGAGAAAAGGAAATCAGAGAAAATTTGCTGTCCTACTCCAGTTCTGGCTTTCTTCCATGGTAAGGCTCCCACAAGAAGACACAGGAGAGAAGAAAGCTGGTAGTCAGTAGCGTCTTGCTTTCAGAAAGCAAGTAGACCTCTGAATCCTCAGGAAAATGCTTCAGCTTCCAAATTTCAGATTCACATTTCATACAGGAACGCTTAACATGCCAGCACTCAGTATGTTGACCGCTTTGAATACAAATCTAGGTTCCTGTATTTGGTGTATAGTTATATCTGGACACCTAAACCAGTACAACAAATGCAGGTTTGAGTATCTACATTTATTTTTTAATACAAGACTTGGGACTAGAGAGAAATAAGAGATTAAGTGTAGATAAAGGAGTACTAGGGTATGTAAATCACATATTGGCCAATTTGTGCTTAAGTAAAGCTTATCCTTGTTGTATGTAACATACATTAAAGACTGTCTCTGATCAGAATGTTTTCCATATTTTCTATATATTCCAGTTCTTCTACACATGCTTAAGTCTTGTCAAAACAAACACCCAGTATCTGCTTCATATAAAACTGTCTTTTAATCCTGCCATCATACCTAACAAATACCAGCAAGCATAGGCCTGTGATATTTTTGCATTGCTTGTTTGAAAGTAGCAACATAACTGAATATAGTACCATTACCACACCTTCTTTCTTTTTTTCTCCTGACCTATGACATGGTACTTAAAGAATTCTTCTAGGAAATACAAAATATATCTTGGCAGCCTGAGAGGATTTTTAAAGTGTATTCAGCTACTAGGTTTGTTGTTTTCATGTAAATATGTAAAGAAATCATGTTATTACTCTTCACAGATGAAAAATAAGCATAATTACATATTTCTTTCCTTCAAAGTATTTTGAAGGAACTATAATATTTGTAATGAGAGTGTAGTTTTACTGCTATTATACTGTATTATTACAGCTGGTTTTAGTAAGACCTTTAAATGTATACAGTTTTATTCATATAGTCAAAAGTCTAAAGACTTTTTTGTAGTTTCCAACTTCATATCTACATCGAATAAATTGTATTTATTATAAATTATTTTATGGTGTTTAGTGCTGTCTTTCTTAATGTCTTTTTCTTTCTTTTTTTTTT
>JANIJG010010810.1:17673-35546 GCA_024611175.1 Megaceryle torquata | reverse complement strand
CCCAGCAATGCTGGGAGGGCTGGAACCCCTCTGCTGGGAGGCCAGGCTGGGAGAGCTGGAGGGGTTCAGCCTGGAGAAGAGAAGGCTCTGGGGACACCTTCTTATGGTCTTTCAGGGCTTAAAGGGGACCTAAAAGATGGGGACAAATTTTTAGCAGGGCCTGTTGTGACAGGACAAGGGGTGAGGATTTTAAACTAAAAGAAGGGAGATTTAGACTGGAGAGAAGGAAGAAAGTTTTTACTTTCTTACTCTCACAGGGTGGTGAGAGCCTGGTCCAGGTTGCTCAGAGAGGTGGTAGAAGACCCATCTGTGGAACCATTCCAAGTTAGGTTGGAGGGGGCTTGGAGGGATTGGAGCAACCTGCGTTAGATGTAGATGTCTCTGCTCACTGTAAGGGTGGGGTTGGACATGATGATCTTTAAAGGTCCCTTCCAACCCAAACTATTCTGTGATTCTATGATTCTATGATGATTCTATGAAAATGCCACTCTCACAGAGATCTGAGTCATTTCAGAGACTTTCTTATTTTTAAAAGATTAATTACTATGGAAAAAACTTTCTATGCAGCATGATGATGCAGGATGAGTTTTTAAGGAAAGGCTTAATTACTTTAACTCCTGATAGAAGTGTTGGAGTAAAAATGTACATACAGATTTACTAGTTTAAGCAGGAGCTCTGGGATGTAGGGCATTGAGATCAGACTTCTTCATCTGAAGCGTGAAGTTCTCTCAGTTATCTTCTTTAAAGATACAAAGGATTTTTTCAGTAAGCAAATGCATCTGGCATGGAAGATCATATAAAGTGACCATAGATCATAGAACTGCATCTGACATTGAAATTATGGAAGACACATGTGGACACAAGTCTTGTGGTAGGATACATGTGATTGCATCTAAAGGTTGAATCCCTGTTCCATAAAGAAGAATGGATGCCAGTGTTGTCACAGAGAAAATCTGGATCACCATAGCAGTTTTCCAGACCCTATCCTTTCTTTTTATCTCCAGAGACAAAAACTGTTCTCCAGAGTGTCAGCTAAGAGAAGCAGCCTTCTGAGCTGGCAGGAATAACAAGCTGTCTGAAGCATCACAGAGAGAGGTCTATCTGAGATGAGAATTTCTACTCTCATTATCTGCTGGAGGAGTCAGCTTGTAATGGCTATGATGTAAACTAGCCTGTGCACTGTAATGAAGAAGGAGCTTAATTTTAACAGGTTGTTACAGAGAAGTAGTTCAGCAAAATGGTGCTTACAACCTCAGCTGAGAGGGATGACTGAGTAGCTATTCATTTGGGGCCAGCAGTGAGTTTGAATTCAACGTCTAATTCTTTGGGAAGTGGACAAAACCAAGATGGAGTTCATCCTCTGAATATCATAAATGGAGAATAACTATTGTTTTCAAGTCTTCACAAGCAAGAGTGAGAATTATCTTATGATGGATGATTTTGTGGCCCACAGATAAGGCAATATTTTGGAAAGTCTGGGTTCAAATACCTGCGGCTGAAAGACAATAAATACTTTACCAATTCTTCTTGTGTTCTCAAAAATACAATTGTACTATAAAATATTAATTCTTGTACTTCATTCCTAGTAAGCTGGTTTTACTCCGTGTACTGGTAGGAACACTTTTGCATTCTCTTTTTAATAAAGGCCCAAAATAAAGTTGGGGCGGGGGGGGGGGAGATTTTTTTCTTGGTTTATACAAACATTATGATAGAAATTCACAATATAGTATTTTTAAGAAAAGCAACATTAATGTTTGATGGCATTCCTTTGACAACTTGTCATGTCTCAATCTAAATTAAAACCACATCTGACACACCAAAAACCTTGTCTTGATCTGTCTTGTTTGGATAGTGCCAGTCCATGATATGACCTGAAATCCATTCCTTGAGGTCATTTAGACAGACTCATTGAAGCAATATATACTGGCTTCATATATTGGCTGCTGGTCAATGAAAACTCTGTCTAATGTGACACTGGAGACTCTATCCCTGCCTGAAAGTAGCAAATGGATTTGATTTGGGGAAGGGAGGGAAGGAAGCAGAAAGTCTCTCAAAGGGGAAGTTCAGCAATATGGCCCTACCTCACATGAAAAGTCCCTGTGGATCACCTCCTTTTCTCACATGGATGAACACATACAAGGCTGGCTCAAAGTTAGAGAGCATCTCACTTGGAAGAAATTAATCTTGTTTTTCCTCCCTGGGTTTACTATTGTGTCACCTCACGAAAACACTTTGCAAAAATTATGCACAGTATTTTTCCAGATGGAAAAAAAGTGGGAGATTCCTTCTTCAGTGGATTCACTCCAATAGCAGCACCCAGCAAGACTGTGAACCCTTGCAAAATTCCTCAGATGACTTTCAGATAAAAACTACAGTATAGTACATATATTCAGAGTTCTAGGAAAAGCAAAATCCCTAGACCTTTATTTCCAATCCTCTATCTTGTCCTGAGAACTGTGAAATCTACTATAAGTGAACTCAAACGAGTTTATGTCTCCTACCACAGCTTATGGAAACAAGATTTATGTCTATACCAATAAATTAAACATGCCTAGACTAATTCTCCATCACTGAGGCCAGCTGGCGTAGAATGGCCCACATCCCTACTCATGAACTCCCTTAGCTTCTTGAGCAAGGAGACTGCATCTGAAGTGCCTACTGGCATGGGTCCTTGGCTTTCAGTGGTTTAAAATGGTTTGGGTGAGGGCTAGGGACCCAGAGCCAAATAACATCTAATTTGCACAGTTTAATGGTAGAACTTATCAAGTTTCAGTGCTTGGGAATATATCCTGGAGCTGTTTAGTTTACTAAGTTACATCACAAGCATCCTGTCCTTCAAGTATTTTACCAAGGAGAGTACTAGGAGACTGTGAACCTTCAAGTAAGGATTGGATCTCTGTGATCCTAAATTGTTGCACTTCCTGTCTTCTGAATCCCTTCTGCTTTGTCTCTACCCTGTCCATCTCAACAAGACTACTGAAGGGACAATTTCATAGTTGGCTCTGCTGGGATAAAAGTAAAGAATTCACAGGTCCTCATGCCATGAAGAT
Source organism: Megaceryle torquata (assembly GCA_024611175.1). Lineage (NCBI taxonomy): Eukaryota > Metazoa > Chordata > Aves > Coraciiformes > Cerylidae > Megaceryle > Megaceryle torquata. The sequence continues at coordinate 32,496 of JANIJG010010810.1, read as the reverse complement.
GCATTAGGTTGTCCAGTCCACTTTCATTTTATTAACACCTTTTGAAGGCATTAACATTCCACTCTGTTTTCAGTTTAGTGACAGGTGTCTTGTTTAAAGCTTCTTCAGAAGGTTATCTACAGCTGATCTGAAGACACTGAATGTTGGAAACTCCATCCCTTGCCCTGTCAATGTGTTCCAGTTCCACATTGCCCTCACAGTTAACATGTATATCTAATTCTTCATTCGAATTTCTCTGCTTCCAGCTTTCAGCCACTGGATTTTGTTATACCTTTACCTGACTGATTAAATAGCCTGTTAGTTCAGGGTAGTTTCTCCTTGAAAAAGTAGTTCTGCTATGCCTTCATTTTCTTTTTGATAAGTCTGGGCTCTTCAGGTCTCTGATGATAAGATGTTTTCTCCCACCTATCTGGGAGCAATTTTCCAATGTATTTTTCTGCTATTAAAGGCAGTGAGAACACCTGTATTATAGACTATTTTTCCTCTTCCTTACTATTTCCCTATGGCAGTAGACAGCATCTAGTATACATAATAGCCTTTCCAGAACTGGAGCTCCCTCAAAAATATCACTAACCTGGTATTGCATCCTGGTGTTTCCTTATATTGAGATTCCAGTCCATTATATTCTAGACAAATAAAGTAAGCAGTGGCAGGGCACAGGCACAGGCTCTTGAACTCTACCATCCATGCTACTAAATTGTTCCTTGCAATGTTTTGGATTCCAGCACAACTTCTTGGTGGGCTTTGGGAGTTAACACAGCCTTTCACAATAAGCAGTTTGGATGCAACCAATCATTTTGGAGACTGAGAGATTTTAATATTATGGAGGTGGACAGCTATGCCAGATGGCCTCCAAGATGTAGAAGAGGGCTTTGCAGTTACAGAATTATAGATATGAACTAAAAGCTTGGTTTCCTTTTCAGAAATTCCTTTGGTAGATATTTCAGATAGAAGTTCATCAGCCATGCATGTTGAAAACAAGAATATATTTAAAAATAACAAAATCTAGTAGGGAAACTTGGATAAAAACAGATTTAGGAACTCCAAAATAAAGCTACTTACTAATGGCTTGTCCCAACCAACTTTTACAGTTGAAAAATCACTGTCTTGAAATTAATTATAAGAACTGAAACAAGTTGCATATTACATGCCTTTTTTACAGGACAGTCAGACGCCAGGTCCACCTGTTCATCATGTCAAACTCCTGTGAGGGGATGGAGTGTAGTGAATATTGCCACAGACAACTGCATGTCTTTCACATGGAAAACAAACTGCTCTGAGAGATTTGAACATGTGAGAGCCAAAGCTTGTTGTGGGGGGGATGTGGGGAACAGATTTCAATTCTCACATTTCCACCTTCTATGCTCCACACCTCTCCACCACCTGTTTTCATAGAACTTTCAGCGGGGGAATCAAGTAGGGTGAATGTTGTCATGATTAATTCAAACTTTCTGATATCATGCTTTTGCCAGAGATTATTTCAAGTGTTAATACACTTTATTGTGAATGAGTCCCCTAACTTCCTGCATTACTTTCTGTCATGATTTGGATCACAACAGACTTAACAAGACATCATAACATTCCTTTCCTGGCATGCATTTTCTGCAGGCGCAGAAGCTCTTGGCAGTGATTTCGATTGTCGAATGCAATGGCTGAGCCTTTCCTCCCAGAAGCAATCCAGATTTCCATCTATGAATTGCTTCCATAAGGTCAGGACATGTTATTTTATACAAAGGCTTTCTTGGAATACCCCCTGAAGCTCCTAGCAGTCGTCCTCCATAAGCCCCTTGTCTGGGGGTAGCAGAAGCAGTTTGGCAGAATCAGAAGGGGCTACTTGAAGCATGTGAACTTTTCCAAAGGGGTAGAGATGAGTTTCCAGGTGCAACATCTCCTCAGAATGGGAACAGGATATTTACTAGGAATTCAGAATGGAGTTTTGCAACCAGGGGAATCATCTAAGAGAAAAGCCTTTCTGTTAGCCAGCCTCTGACTTTTGGAAGATCACAAAATGGCAGCCCCCTTCTAAATACATGGAGTACATATTACACATGGTATTTCTATGCTGAGATCAATTGAATCCCTTCTCTTACTTACAGTAGTATTAAATCTGATTCTATTTTTATTACCTCCTTCAGCCTCATGAAAACAGCAGTTGGTTTGGAATGGTGTTACATGTCCTGAGAGAGTGGGGTTAAATTCTTAAGAATTTTCATATTCAGTGAATCAAGAAAGACCATGTCTTCTGTTTGGCTACTCATTGTACTATCTTAACCTGAACTGTCAAGTAACCCAGATTTAAGGTATGATAAATGTTACTACCTCAATGAATCTTTGGAACTTGAGACAAATTGTCTGTCTAGTAGCTATGCATAAATGGGAACCACTTTTTTTTAATTATTTATTTACATGAAGAAGGAGAGTTAGAAGATTCAAGACAATAGTAATAAGCTTACCAGGGACAGAGCCTACTGCATATTGCCCAACTTTTTTAATATTTTGTGTAGTCAATATGCAAGTTTGTACCTGAAATACAGTTGGATAAATTGCTGCAAACTCTATACTTACTTGAAGACAGTTTACTGAAACAAACTACTTCATTATTGCCTTTACTTACTCAGTCAAAAACTTAGATTTCTGTCTTGTGTGCAAAAGCAGCAAGTTCTATAAGCAAAATTACTGTAAACACCACTAAAAGTAAGCATGGATGATTAGCCGCAGAGTGGCAAATTTAATTTGAGCAGTTTTGACAGGTTGTGTTGCTTGGGTTGAACTTGAAATAACATCTTGACATATCAGTGGTTCTTGTGCTTTTCCAGGCTGAGTTGTTCCTTAAGGTGTTGAGTTGTATAACTCGATGATGGAGTGTCAAACATAATGTGTTAAACCTGAAGAAAGAAAATAACAGATACCATGATGATCAGCACATGCTAAAATATGTTTTACTGTTTCTAATTAAAAAGTCTAAATTTTCAGATATTTCCATTCAACATAGAGCAACAGCTTTGAAATGTCCCCGCTGTGCAAAACAAAAGGTACATACTGATTCAAATGGATAGGAAAAAAACAGATTAAGACATTTCCATTTAAATTAAACAATAGTTTATGGGTTTAGGATAAATAGTTTAATGTGTTTCTGTGAGGCTAAGAACACCCTTCAATGAATTTCAAGCCAAAATATCAACACCAAAAATGTTGAGCAGAATAAAGCCCAGTAAAAGGCATCCACTAGGAAGTATGTGATGTGAAGTGGCTTAGTGGTATTTGCATGCAGGGAGATGGCAGCCGTATAAGTGAAAGATAACAGAATAGTTGAGATGGAGAGTAAAATTTATCATAACATGTCTAGTGATGATTAAAAGCCTGTGCTTATTAGATGCATAAAATGTATTACTAAATCATTTTTGGAACATATAATTTTCCAATTATTTATGCATCACAGTAATTAATGATAGGAGGGACAGAGTCAATGATTCACTGTGTAATACATATGGTAGTTACCTGGGGAGGAAAAAATTACAGTGCTACCAATTATTTGCTTTAATGTTTTTGTAATTATGCCCTACACCCAAGTTGAAAATTTCTTTAATTCTTTTTTAAACACTTCATTCCTAACAATAAACTGCTTTCTTTTTAGCCCTTCAATTAAGTCTAATTTTTAAGCTGCCATCCAAGAAATATACAATTCCATAAATGCCTCGTTTGCTTTTATATTTTGCTGGCAACGGTTTGCAAGTATGAAATCTTGCCCTTCAAGCATCTTATTGACGAACTAATTTAGCCAGTCTGAAGGATGATCTTCTATTTAATACACGTGGCTGGGATTTGCATGATGTCAGTTTCTTTTCTACTTTGGCCTTAACTTCTTAACTGCAGGAAAATGAACCAAAGCCCTTGAGCTGTTTCTCACCAGGTAGGTCTTTATTTCTGTGGGTGGGAAGGGAGAAATAATTCTGCATTCAGCAGAGCTACTTTTACACTGGACATTTCTTATGTTCCCTGATTTGTGGTGGAGGGATCTACAGTTGGTAAGAAAAAAGTGTCAAGCAGAAAAAGAAAGCTTGCAATGTATGACCAGCAGAGCTGAACTTGTTCTTTTTTAACAGTACATGACTACAGTGCCAATGTTTATATTTGAAATAAGCACGCTGGGCTCCTTCATAGACAATGGAAAGAAAATAACACCTTGGGGTCATTTCATCTGATGTGTCTGAGATACCATAAAAAATGTCCTAAAAATGTCTCTCTCTCTCTCTCAGTGGACAACAAAGAGGATTGTGAGTAGCTAGCTTAGATGAACTTTCTAGCTATCTAAAACTAGATGAGTTAAACCCTCCAACTACATGTATATTGCTCTGTGAAAATTCTGGCACTGGACTTCAATTGCCCATACTCATAAATAGTTAAATGGCATGACATGGGGTTTTTTTAACCATGGAACAAAAAAGATCTGTGAAACATCTCTCAGAAACTTCTCATGAGGTAGCACAAGAGGCTATTTCCAGAAAATATTCCAGATGCATCCATCTAGTTTTTGAAAATAAAATTTAAAATACGGTATAGAAACTCTTTTGTGTCAAATTTGTCTCAGGAATAGAGAAATGTGCCTGTTCATCCCAAGGTTTGGGTGGACACTTTGAACTTGGAAAGAGTTGAACTTGGAGAGAATTTTAAGTTGGGAGAAATTATTGTGGCTTTTCAGTATTTAAACAGGGGCCTGTCAGAAAGAAAGGGACAGACTTTTTAGCAGAGCCTGTTGAGACTTTTATCAACCTGTTCCAGATGATGTCCCTGCTCACTGCAGGTAGGGATTGGACTATGTGACCTTTATAGGTCCCTTGCAACCCAAAACATTCTATGATTCTGTGACTCTATGATTCTATAATTCTACAATTTTGTGATTCTATGAATTATCTACCACCAGAGAACCCGAGGTTATTTGGGTAGAAAGCACAGAAGTCATGCAGCTTCACATACTTAATCCTGCTGTTACCATTCTTCACCTCACAGTGAGCCCCCGACAAAGCTACATGCTGCTACACATAGCACATCTGCAGGGATATTTCCTCTTTCTATTCCCACTCAAAGCAGAAGTCATGACAATTCTTCCACTACATTCTTCCTTCAATCCAGCCTACATTTCTGATATAACCATCAGCATTTGGGGATTTTAGTGCCATGGTTTCTGGGGAGTTTGTTGAAATTTCGTGTCCTTCTATGAAGTTTCTTTATCTAAGAATCCTATCTAACAACCTTTGTTTTGCTGTCAGCTATGACAGACAAAAGTCATCTCTTCTCTGTGGGCTGGGCACGGTGCTCCCAAACAATTCATACAACTCCCACAGGACAAGAGAATGCATTTCGTTTGAGCCGCAACCAAAAGCCTTTTCCAGAGCAGACTTAGTAGTGTTGAAAGGATTTATTTCATTCTTTTCCCTCTAATAAATGAGCTTGGAGGGTTAGACTTTCCTGTGAAGAAGGTTTAAAAAAATAAAATTAAAAAAAAAAGTAGTGCATTTTGGCAGATTATGTGGGTGGTATATGAATCAATAAAGCTTCCAGCTATACAAAGCCTTTGGGTGCATTGAAATGTTTGTTTGTCTTTTATTTATTCCAAACAGAGCTAAATCTGAATAGATTTTTTTTTATTATTATTTCTGCCAAGAAATGAGAGCGTAACTCTCCCCCATCCTTCCCTCTTCCCTGCTGTGTTACAAGTGTACCAGTATCAAGCACTTATTTATTGCAAATATTCATAAGGAGAAATTGTTGATGCTAATGATGGAAAAAATATTCTTGAGATGCTTCTCTACACGTCTGCTCAGGCATACATGTATGGGACATGTGCTGGAGATTATATATATATGTACTTAAATGAGCCTGCTGTTAGGGTACACACTGTCTGGTGGAGGCAATAGCAAAGTAATAGAAGCCTTTAACTGGTCTAGAGATCTGTGGAGCCTTCTGGATTGCTGGTATAATACTACTTCTGTATAATATGACCTGGTCCATTTTGTAAATTTTTTGTGGCAGGAATAATTTAGGGGTGGTTTTTTTTCTCCACTTTAACCTAAGCTTTTTAGCATGCTTTTTGCAGCCTTAGCTGACTGATTGCTCTGGCCTGCATGAAGTTGTCCCAGTGTTTCAGCATTGAGATGCTAAGTTCAAGAAAGGTTTCAAGAAGAGCCTACACTGGCCAAAACCTTTCATGGGGAAAATAGATAATTCTTACAATTTTTTTCCACCTCTACTGAAGTCTGTATTTGAAATAAGGCTCCAAATTGTAGGCTAAGCTAGACTAGACTATTTCAGTTGGAAGGGACCTTCAGTGATCATCTAGTCCAACTGCCTGATGAATTCAGGGCTGACCAAAAGTTAAAATATGTTGTTAAGAGAATTTTCCAAATGCCTCTTAAACACTGACAGGTTTGGGGCATCAACCACCTCTCTAGGAAGCCTGTTGCATTGTTTGACCATCCTCTCAGTAAAGAAATGTTTCCTAATGTCTAGTCTAAACCTTTTATGGCACTGCTTCAAACTATTCCCACACATCCTATCAATGGATCCCAGGTAGAAGAGCACAGCGCCTCCCTTTCCACTTCCCCTCCTCAGAAAGCTCTAGAGAGTAATGAGGTCACCCCTCTCTCCTATCCAAGCCTTTTCCTTTCATAAGAAAAAAGACAGAATAATCATTACTTTTCAAGAACTTTGCAAGGGTCATTTCATCCTGCAAAGATACAACCATGGGAAGGAATGCAGGTAGGATCTATGCAGTAGACCGAAATGGTGAATATCTCATTTAAAAATGGGTATCATTTTAAATGGTATCATCTCATTTTAAAATGGGTATCAAGGCTCACGGCCATATCAGTGATGAACCCTTGCATCACAACAGTCTTCCAAAAAAGCCTGGAAATGCCATGGTAGCAACATCAAAATACTTTAAGGATCCCATCTTTCAACCAGAAATTACTTGTTCTGCAATACTTTATATTCACATCAGCTTTGGGAATGCAAGGTGGTCAGAGACTGAATAATGAAGCATTTAGATAGAGCCACCAGAAAGCAATGCATATACAGGATATATACAGGCACTGATGTTTAGCTTGGGCAGCAGCCATTACTAAATCAATGCTGCCCAAACTTAAAGGGTTGTTTATGGGGCTGAAAAATCAGACCCAGTGGATGACATTTACTTTCTGTGCTATGACAGAAATTAGACTAATCACCATAATGGTCCCCTTTTGATTTAAAATATCTAAAAGCTGCCTATAATTGGGATATATTTGGAAATGGCTGTTGGAAATTAATCCATTTTATATGTAAAGAGCAATTACAGTTACAAAGATTTCAAAAAAAGACTGTCATGTTTCATGAAAAGAGCAAGGTCCTAGATGGTTGTATGTCAAAGCGAGAATCATCAGAGTGAGTCTGGAAGTCTATTATGCACTTTTCTGTATCTGGGGTGTCGGTCTGGACTTCCATCAAGTCAAAAGATAGAAACATGTTGAGGGTGCAGTTTATCTCTTCAAAAAGTTCTAAATTGGGTCACATGAGTTGTAGTCTAATAGTTGCACTTTCTTCACTGACAACCAAAGCTGAATAGGAAGATGACAGGGCAATAAGATCCTGAAAATCATGGAAAGTGAAACTCATTCTGTGTTTCCATTCTTTTACTTGAATTTTTGAAGAATGCTACAGCAGCCTTATAGCTTTTGGCTGTATGGCTATGTTAAATTGACAGAAGTCTGAATGACTTAGTGGAAAAAAAATTTCATAGAATCATAGAAATGTCTGGGTTGGAAGGGAACTCTAGAGGTCATCTGGTCCAAGCCCGGCTGAGAGCAGGGACATCCTCAACTAGAGCAGGCTACTCAGAGCCTCGTCAAGCCTCACCTTGAGTGTCTTCAGGGATGGGGCCTCAACTACCTCACTGGGCAACTTCTTCCAGTGTTCTACCACCCTCATGGTAAAGAACTTCTTCCTTACAGCTAATCTATATCCATTCTTCTAATTTAAAACCATTGCCCCTCATCCTTTCACAGGCCTTTGGAAACAGGCCCTCTCCAGTCCTTTTATAAGCTCCCTTCAGGTTCAGGTTTCAGTTTGGGGCACTACAAGAAATGATGGAGTTATTTTAGGTGAAGCTTTCCTAAATTATTAGAACTGAGCCTTTCTTTCTTGAAGGAACTTGGAAGATACACACAGGATCTCTGTACAACTGACCCAGGTTGCCCAGAGAGGTTGTTGATGACCCATCCCTGGAAACATTACAGGTCACTTTGGACAGGGCTTTCAGAAACCTGCTCTAGTTGCAGATGTCCCTGCTCAGTGCAGGGGGGGGTTGGACTAAATGACCTTTTAATGTCCCTTGCAACCTAAACCATCCTGATTCTGTCACTGTATGAATATCAGTGAGAGCAGCTGGTGAGTGACTGGGCTACAATTTAAGAGGTCAATTTTAAAAGGCTAGATGTAGCTGTCTAGATCTGAGTTCAATGTTTAAGAGATTTTAAGAGGGTTTAGGAGTCTGGATGCAGTTAGACTGTGCCAGCTGACCTAGAGAACAAAGAATGGTAGTAGTATTCAATATGCCAGCACAGACATAGTATTTCTGCTTTTTATGGTGTGTATTTTTAATTACCCTTAAAAAAAGGCTCCTTATTTGCTTAGGAACTTCTTTAAGTTCAACTTTTTATTCCTCAGTCTTTGAAACACACAGATGATTTTTGCAAATCTGGACCTAAGTGATTCGAGCAGCTTCAAAAAATAGCATGGAACATGACATGTAATTATGCCTGGTATTTAATAACTATTATTTTCCTAACAGAGGTTATTGAAAAGCTGGTCTTATCTTGTAGTAGTCAATGTCTGTGTCCTTTGTTTCTCTCTCTCCTTCCGCTGTTACTCTAGCAGCCTTCCCACATACCTTCTCTTGCTTTTGTCAGCACAGAGCAATATACTGTTATTAATGTCTCCTCTCATTCCCAGTCCTTTCTGCATCTCTTTCCTGTTGTTGCCTCCAGTGACATGCAATGATGATAATGGGATGCAGTGCCACTGGCATGCTACCCCAAAGCCCTGCAAGGACTAGTTCAGAGGTACAGAATTGTTTAAAAAGCCAGGAGCTTCACTACCCAAGGGGAGGAAAAAGCGATTGCTTGCTGCATTAGGATCTGAATGCTCCTTGCCACTTCCTAGCAGAGCAGTTTAGAATCAAGCTCCACTGGATGATAATTGTTTTAACTACCATTGTGGTTCTCTTTTATCCAGGGGCATGGCTGGGGAGGATGAGTGAAGTTGTGCAACTGATGTCTGCCTAATTCACAGGGTATTCCTAATTGGTTGGGATAGATCTCCCAGACCTCTCTTCTCTCCCTTCCCCCCACTGAGTTGCAATTTAATCTTTTACTTACAGCTTTTCCAAAGACGTTTATGCTTTCTTTACACAGTCTGCCTAAAAATAAAAACAACTAATGTGAGCATCTTCTGAACACAGCCAAGATTAAAAATTCCTTTATTTTCTTACAAGGAAGAAGGGTTAAAAAAAATTAGTAATTTATGTAATCAGTAATTCAAACGATGCACAGTTTTTGTAATACAGAGCATTGCAATAAATGCAGCTCAGCTGACAGTCTTTGCAGGGGGAAGGTTAGTGATAGGGGCAATCATGTCAGCTTCATTCAGAAGAAACTTGTTGTAACCAGCCTTCCTAATTTAGATATTAACAAAGACTCTTCAGGTTGCCTATAAATTTAGGCTCAATTAAAGGAAGGGTTGGTAGTCTCTGAAGAACAAACCAAAACCCCTGAATGAGTGGTGTATGATTTTCTGCATTGATGGTACTGGGATGGTAGAAATGCTCCCACTGGCTAAGCTCAGAGCCACCTAGACCTAGCAGGTAAGCAGCATGGAGGACTATAACGTGTCTAAGCAGGAGCCTGACTTGCTGCTAACATGTAAACCTCAGCTATATGCAGTTGGGAAGACGGTCTGATGTGATCCTAGAGTGGAGCATCTATACTTTTTCCCTTTTAGCTTCTGTCTTAAGGTAAAATCAGATTTCCTTAGCACAGGGGATAGAAGAGTTGGACTCCACTATTCAAGTTATTATTTTTTTTGCCTTTGGAAACTATCAATAAACTGCTTCAATGGCGTTATTAGGCATTAATGAACACAATAAATTTCCCCACATTAAGATTTCTAATTGTATCAATGAATGTGTTCTACTGATGAGACCAACTATTTTTACCCCATATCTGATTTATTTAGTCTTATGCAGAATTCATACATTTTTCAGTGAGATATACTCAGATATGAGCTTTTAATTTTGCCTACATAAAAAAACCCTAGAAACATTTAAAAACTGTGTCCTTTCCACTACCACTTTGGCTCTGTACCAATTTTATATCATTAAGAAGTCCTTTTGGACTGGTAATCTATTCATCGTGTCCTGTAGTGTTACTGCCTGCTTCTCTGAAGAGTTCATTTAATCTAGCGGTGCTGTTGTCAAATAATTATGTTGAACGTTGTCTGCTGATGCTTATAGATTCATTCAGATCATGGAATTTGTTGCATTTCTTCTGCATTTTCCAAAAAGTCAGTGGTTTGAATTCTTTTCACTGAAAATAGGCAAAACTCTTTATGCTGTTCTTGCAAAATTGTGGCTTAGATCTGAAATAGGATAGGCAACAGAGTTCACTTTTGCTGTAGACTTCAGATTTTTCATCATGTCAATGATACAAAAAGACAGGTTGCTGGAGGAAGTCGTTTTTCCTCGTTAAAGCATTATATATAGACAAATTTTATTTTGTCAAAATTAATTTTGTCAGATAATGTATGCACCTGTTCTTACAGGAGCAGCAGAAGCAGTTTCTTGTAGGAGGAAAAGAATTGCTGATCACCCACTTTGAAAGATCTTTTGGCTTGGCGCTTGGGGCACTCATCTGTTATGTGGAAAACTGCACTAAAAATCCCTAGTCTGCATGAAAGACAGCACTAACTTGAATCTTAATCTCTTTCACCGTAGCTATCCAGGGCTCACACTGTTCATACACTTTATTAGTTAGCAAAAAAATGATTTTTCTCTTAAGGGCTAGTGCTAACTATTCCAATAGCCTGAGGGATTTTATTTATTTTCTTCCAGGATCCTATCACAATGTGATTTCTCCTCCAGTTTTTGGCAGGTAGGCAGTCAGCCAGAATAACCATGACTGATTCAGATGGAAAAATACATACATCCTCTTCTGGACATTAGAGTTATACTTTTTTTGTGGTGTCTGATTCTAGACCTTACTTTCTATCTTTTGCTTCCTGATGGAGTCCGGTTATCACATTACAGTTTCTCAGCTGGCCTCTGCTTGTGAGAGCATAGCTAGATTACTAAGTTATCGGTTGGCAATGCAGGCCGGAGATTTAAGACAGCTTTAGATACTCTGTAGTTCTTGTACTACCTTATTTAAAGCAGCTCAGCCTTCTGTGACCATCACTGAGCTTACCTTGCTTGGGAAGTTACTCTTCTCTTAATGCATAGAATGATTTAAGGACATCAAAACATGCACCAACCAAAGAAGATAGATTACAATTAAAAATTAATAATGAAGAAACTTTTTGAAAATTAATGTAAAACCTAAAGGCTAGTCATGAATACTGGGTCAAGAAAATGTTGCCATGAGGTCAGTGTAATCTTAGGCTGCCAATGCAAAATCCTTACATATTTAAGTAGAGGAGCAATTCTTCAACAGTAAGAGCTGAGCTGATGCAACTTAGTGGGAGTAGTTCATCCACCTGGGTACTTCTTTACGACTGGGGAAAAAAAAAAAAGAACAAATGCATTTGCAGAAGAGTGGGGACTTGTGAGGGATCAGTTTAAAAGAAGGGATTAAAAGCACTGCATACAGCCCTGAGGCGAAGTAATAGTCTACAGACACTGGAAGATTGCAGGCATTAAAGACTGAAAACAAACATGTGAGGTACTAGGAGAGGGTTTAGTTAGATCCCCTTTTCCCACGTGAAATTGTGGGTGAATTTCTAGATAAACTTGTTTAGAGGGTTAGCTATTTGCTTATAATTGTAGTGTGAACACCAGTGTGTGGGAATTTGAAAAATGCTTGAACGGTGCCTAGAAAAATAAGTGTGAATTGACTGTAGGAAGTAACTCTATACAGGCTTGGAGATACTTTATCATAATCAGCTTTTTCCAACCATAACTCAGAGGATATTGGGCATTATTAAAAGCAGATACTTCTGGCCACTTGACTGTTAGTCTCTTACAGCTATAAGAGTATGAATGGTAGGTGTTAAAATCAGCCACAGGAGGGCTCTTGCATTATTTCCCTGCAAGCCTTTAAACATATTGAGGATAATAAAGGAAGAAGCCTATTCAAGCAAGTATAGAGAGAGGCTAAAAAGATCAAGTCAATCTGGGCTCTAGTTCCTGTCAGTATGTACAGGAAAGCAATGCTCTGATTCATGAATAGTTCACTGTGCATTTTATTACATCTGCTTGTAGAAGCAAGAGTGATTTCTCCTGCTGTGATTTTTAGCTAGATGCTATGTTCCTCCAATAATAGGGCAGGCTCAGTGTATAAGTTAGAGGTCTGGATATGAGGACAGGGATAAAGATAAAGTTTCCATGACGGTGATAAACATCCACTCCATGTTTTCCAGACCTCCACATTTGGTGCTGTATTAGTCATTCCTAAAGCACTTTTTCTCATTTTTGCTTCTAGTGACTTCACTGTGACTTGAGGCCTATCAGGCAGGGCTACAGCAGTTTAGCAGAACTCCCAAAACAGCATTCTTAGTTCCTAGAGAAGCAGGCCAGTGGACACAGCCCAGGACATTTTGGATGCTAAGGTAGACGTCTGATCAAAAGCATTCACAAACAAAAACCTTGTGAGCTCAATATTGTTAGACTAGTTGTGACATAGGGCCTACACCACAGGATCAAACATCCACAGTGGAGCTGACTCAATCTGTATCTTGTTTTCTTCTTTCCCTCAGGAAAAGAAACTCTTACCCTATGCTAGATTTATGGTGCTAGACAAGAACCTCCCCACCAGTCAGTTGATCTGCAGGCTTTCCTTTTGCCTCAGGGATACCCAGAAAAACTTTCCACTTACCAAATGTACCAACATGATGCAACTTTATCTGCTTTTCCCTTAGGACATCTCTATTAAAAAATTGTTGTTCTTCCAGAAAGACACTATTTCTTGCAGGCCCCTTAAAATCATTCATTTCAAAATATACAGATCAAAATACTTCCTTGGTACTCAAGAAGAATCTTCCAAAACTTGCTTCTCGTTCTTCAATTTGCTCATGCTTTCCATTTAAAGCTCATGGGGATAGAGTGGGTGTGGAGAGAATTAGAAGAAAGATTTGACACCCCTTCCTGATATTATATGCAGTTTATAATACACCAGTAGTGAACCCAGCTTAAGAAAATAATTAAATTTTACAAAAATTGGTTTCTTTTTCCCCATGGCATTAATAAAAAAAAAAAGAAAAGAAAAGAAAAAGGTAAAAGCAGAACAAGAGAAATAGGCTGTTCAAGACCTTCAGACTAGTGTCAGAAAATTAGTTTCAAACTACAGCTCTGAGTGAAACAGTATTGAGAGCTTACCTCTGATCTGTTCTTCCTTAACTGAAGTATTACAGGTTTTTTTTTTCCACACAGTGGAAAGAGACACACCTCATCTCACATGAAAGTTGTTGCCCTGGGAGTCACCAACCATCAGCACTCATAAAATGTCCTTTTTTCTCTACTGATACATAAAGAAATTCAAAAGACTACATTCATAAATGACTAAATTAATAAATGAGCACCTCAGTTAAAACTTTAATAAATAGCTTAATAAATAAATTTATTAAAACATAAAATAGGTATAACTATTTATAAAGAAAAATAAATATTTTTACAAATAACATAAATCAATCAATCAATCCATATTTTTTACCTGGTTCCCTCAGCGTGTCCCCTGACTGACCAAACCACCAAGCTATTGGCTATTTTAATGTGGTTTGAGACGTGGGAGGACAATGGGTTTTTTACACCTAAGAATGTTTTTTTTTCCTTTTTTTGCCAGAAGTTCTGTCCTTGTCTATCTTGACAAACATGTTCTTTTGTAAAGCTCACTTTTGACAACATTTTTTCCAAGCATTTCATCTGGTAATACATGACCAGCTCTTTGGGACACAAACAGTTCATGTTTTCTAACTGAATCCCTCCTGAAGCACTGAATACATTGTTTTTTTTCAGGAGTGCCTACATTTTTAGAAGCATTTGCCATGCTGGGTGTTGAGCTTCAAAGGCAAAATCCATCCACAGGTGCCAATGTGAGGGATGTGAACAGGGTGAGATGCTGTGCTGTTTGTACATCTGCACCTGGCCTGTTTTGAAAACCATCTCCACCACACTCCTGCCTCTGGCACTTATCTCCTTTCCTGGCCCATGTTTTTTTACAACCCCCCGAGGCCCAGCATATCTGGCCATGAGGACAGCAAGCCACCAAGCAGCAACTATGTGCAGAGAATTCCTTCAGAGCCCTCCCATGCCCCCCTGCAATTTCTCCCCTCCTGAATGTTTGCTCTTTCATACTTCATTGGAGAATTGTGTTATCTCCACAAGATGTGGCCAGGCTTAGTGCAGGAATGTCTGCAGAGGCATGTCACCCTCTTCCTGGAGACACTGCAATGGGACAAGTTGCCTAATTGGTAGGAATGGGGGTTCTTCTTGACTACAAGAAATATAGATAAATAAATAAATAAAACTAAATAAATAAATAGAAGAAGGAGAGATGAGGAAAGAAGGGGGGGGGGGGGGGG
>JANIJG010010809.1:46464-58554 GCA_024611175.1 Megaceryle torquata | reverse complement strand
CCCTGCCCATGACAGGGAGGTTGGATTAGATGATCTCTAAGGTCCCTTCCAACCTAGGCCATTCTGTGATTCTGTGAAATTCATTAGCCTTACTGCCCATTCATTGACCAAGGTTAGGAGCCTTCTACCTGTAAGGATATAACCCAACAAACCCATCATCACTGGAGCACTCGGCTACTCTTCAGATTGGGATTGTAAAGGGATGAGCACGGCCAAAATACAAACCCAGCTTTGAGTGTGTTTGGCATTTCACTGCTGCTGATCACGAGTCACATTAAGGTGATACAATCTGGGGGCAAAATTCTCAGACAAGGACTTGATAAGGCAGCAGCCTGTGAAGTCCGGCACCAGCCAGTGGCACTGCTCAGAAGCAGAAGCAACGCCTGGAGAACTCCTGGGTCCCATGTCAAAGGACAAGAACGTGGGTGTTAGCGTATTTAAATAGCTGTCATGTCAGCTGAGCAGTGAGAGATGGGTTGGGAGGTGGAAAATGGAGAGGAGATCTGTAGAGGGGCAGTACCCCTGGCATGAGCTGTGAAGGTAATGTGCCCCATGGATGTGAGGCCCAGCCCCTGGTGTGTGTCCCTGGACTGCTACTGAGCACCACTCTCATACTGTGTCTTTGGATGCTGCTGGTGTTAGCTGGACACAAATGGTCTAGTTTAAAAGTGATCAGTCAAGCACTTGTGAGGTTTATGAAAATCACAAAGTATGAACAGCAAAAAGGGAATAGCTTGGTTGTTTAAATTCATGTGGCCAGTCTCACCATGAATTCTTATAAATCCGGGCTGGCTTTTCTCTCTGAATATTTATCAGGAAGCAAAGCCTCCTCAGCTGCCCTGAGCTTTGTGAACAACAGAATCACCTGAACGCAGGGAACCTCTTAAATTTCTCTTTTAAGACTGATGCATGGACATAGTAGAAACTGCTCCAAGAAGTTTTTCCATTTATCAGATTGATGATGAAGACCAGGACTGGCCTCTGTGGAAGACCGGTCAGGGGCTGCCATGTTGGAGGCTCTGGGTGTGCCCCATTAGAGCACGCTGGCAGCAGTGTCTTTCAGGCAAAGGGCCTGAATACACTCCCCACCCCTCCCCGCATCTTCTCCGGTCCGACTGAGCTCAGGGCCGAAATAAGGAAATAACGCCATTATCGAGGGACAATTTAAACCTGATGCGCTTGAGTTGTATATTACTTCTTTAAAGAATACCGAGATTTTCTCGGTTTCTTACACAATTTTATTATTTCTCCCGTTACCTTAACGTCTGCTGGCTTGTAACGCTACTTCAGTGCGTTCACAGAACAAGTGATTTTGTTACTACTCGGCAGCTTGTCAGGTCCAGGGAAACGTGCGTTAACAGCGCACTTGTGACACTATCGCCTGCTCCGCGTCACTTACATAACCCCCAGCGCCTGAATTTTAGGCTAAACCCGAGAAAGATAAAAGCCGGAGTGGCGGCGGGCGCGTCCCGCTCCGTAGGGCCGGCAGTTGAGCAGGCAGGACGCGGCCGCGAGCCCCCAGAAGGCGGCGGAAGCGCGCGCGGACAGCTGTGCAGCAGGCGCCGCCAAGCAGACAGTGGGCAGAGGGCGGGGAAGCGACTGCTGCTGTTAGGGGGCGGGGCGCGGGTAGTTTCTGCCGGGCCCGGGGGAGGCGGTGCCTAGCCCGGAAGTACGCGAAGAAGCTGAGCAGGAGGTGGTGGGTTCTGCGTAAACAACAACGGCAGCGGCTGTGGCGGTAAGACCTGTGGGGTGCTGCTAGCGTTGCTGGCTTTCTCCTCTTTAGCCGCTGAGGGGACATAGGGGGAAATGCTAAATGACGTTGGCGGGTAGTGCCCTGATGGGTTCTGCGCAGATGGTGTCCCTGCTGGCCGGGGCTGGGCGGTCCGAGTCGCACGGGGAATCTGTCACGAACGGGCGAAGCCGGCGAGGAAGGGCGGGTGAGCGGTCTGACGCCAGGGGAGGGACTGGTGGCGGCGGCGCTGGTGTTGCTGTTCCTGTGTGAGGAGGCTAAAGAGGGAGGGGGGAAGCGCGGAATTGCTGACTCCCAGTACTTGTCCGTAAGGAGCCCTCTCCCTTCCTAGCGGGAGGAGCCGGCGGTTGGGTTAGGAGCTGGGGAAGCGGGGTGCTCCCGGGACCAGCGCGGTTTACACCGCCGCCTTCCGCGGTGGTTCATGCGGTGAAAGCCCTTTTGGTCCCGCCCCTGTGTAATGCTTTTGTTTCCCCTCTCCGCCCGAGCTGTCAGAAGGCCACCATTTGTTAGCTTTTCCTCTTTGCAGGCGTCGGAATAGGCGGTAGTTTGGCTTCTCTTTAAATAGCCGGTAGATGTTGCTGTTCCACGCACCAGAGACTGGGGCTGTAAGTTGTAAAACTGCAGAGGTAAATGAAAGTGTGCAAAGTTAAAGGTCCTCTGGAGGAACTTCAAACTATCTGTAAGGTCTTGGAAGTTATATAGAGTATTTATAAAGAGAATAAACCTTAATGAATCTTGGGAGATCTGGAGCTGTGTCCTTCCCCTGAGGAAGAAATTTATCTGTTAGCAAGAACCCTTGATTTTTGTTTGCTTTTGTGGCTCCTATACTGTTACAGATGCCTTCTGTGACTACTTACAGATGACTTCTGTGATGAGATGACCAGAGGAGCTGAGGGTGCCCTACTATTGGAAGTATTCAAGGTCAGGTTGGACAGGACTTGGAGCAGCTTGATCTAGTGAAAGTTGCCCAGAACAAGGGGTTGGACTAGATCTTTTTAAAAGATTCTTTTCAACTTCAACCATTCTACGAATGAGTTTGTTGTAGCTTGCCTAAAAATTACTTTCTTTTTCTTGCTCACTACCTACTGCTTCCCTCTCAATAAACTAACTTGAAATTGCTAAACTTAGTTTGTGTCTCTCTTTCAGTAGAGAAAAACATGGAAGGAAGAACATCATCTTCAAGTCACATTGGTGTAAGTGTTACTACAATTTGCAACATGTACTTGAGGCTCTGGGTATCCTAGGGTCATGTATTTGTACAGCTAAATTAATTCTCCAGTGGTCCAGGTTTTGCTTTGGTCAAGCACGTTTTCCTGATAAACAGTTTATTCTGGTAGCAGTCAATAGTAATGTCTGCTGTTGAACATGGATTTATACATGATGGGCCCAACCTTTGATTGCACATAAACAGTACGTTTTCAAGGATATTTTAAGACCTAAGATAACATCTAAACTATTAAGAGTAATGCTCAAGTAAGTAGAGCAGCTGCATAATTGTGTAATATTTAGTTACCTGCAGGCGTCTGTTCAGAGATTACTTATGCTAGTGTTTATTTTTTCTGAAATATCCCAGTTAGTTGTACTTGCTAGCAATGGAAGCACTGGTGAAAACAGATTGTAGGCACAGCAATGGGTTTGACTGGGTAAGGTCAGGACTGTCTTTTAGAAATAAATTATTTTCAGCACCCTGTTTATGCACTTTCTCTGACCCTTGCTTCTGCAGGTGGGAACCTTCAGCAAAGTACTGCTGGTTTAGATGAGGCACCTCTTAAGTGCGTATGCACATCTGTGTGTTGAGTTAGTCACTTTCTGTTAGAGTAAAGCTGAGGCAACTGCATAGGTTGCACTTGCCATAGATTCGAACCTCTGTTGGTTACCTCTGGACTCTGTGCTTGTTCTGTAAGTTAATTGTGGGTGCTGTAAACCAACATCATCTTGATGAGTGCAAGCATTGAGAAGATATTGGATGGTGAGGTGGAAATTTTGCTGATGAACATACCTTGTGCTTTTTATCCCTTTCTATGTCTCTATCTGTCTCTTCCTGTTTTCTGAGTCTGACCTTTTCTTTGTGTTATCTGTTATTTTATTACTGAGGTTATTTGAACCTGTGAAACATTAAATGCATATTAAAATTTTAGATAAATATGTCTTCTTGGAAAACTCGTAACAGAAACCACTAGTCAGGCAGCAGGTGTCTGAAGTAAGAATTTTGTACCAGGCAGTGAAGGCGCGGATCAGAAGAATGCATTCTGACTGATAACACATTTATAGGCCACTTCTCAACAAATGAACAAACAGAAAAAATCAAACAGTCTAATTGCAGATGTTCTTGAATAAGAGAATGTCTGTTTCAATCCTTAAATATTGATAGGAATAGGCAGGTACTTGTATTGGAAGTGTTGCCTGTGTGTAACATTTACACCCTTTATTATCTGAGGAATCTGTTATTCAAGTAATATTTACAGTGTTTGACCAGCAAAGGCAGTTTGAGGTACTCTAAAGAAATTCAGGTCTTACAACAACAAAAAAGAAAAAAACCCACAGAAAACGTTGTTTCAACAAAGTGTAGAGAAAGAATAAGAGCACTTGCAGTTCAACTGAAGAATTGAAGGATTATCTCATTATGGTACAGTATGCTTCAGTTACGGTCTGTCTGAAGGGCTACCTGCAGAGCTCATGAATACAGTTTCTGTGTTTATAATTCAAGTTGTTAACATTGTTATTCTGTTGTTTTTTGTAATTTCATGTTACAAGGCAGAACATCTGGCAGCTAGCAAATTTAATTCATAATTGCCTTCACAGTGGCTGTCACAGGGAGTAGCTTTATCTTTTTCCTGGCTGAAATAGACTTGATCAGTTGTCTGAATGATGTAAATATTGCATACCCTCTCTGATACATTCTAATCTAGTTGTACTTGCAGTGTAAGGTTTTGCTTCTCAGGATACCTGGAGAAATGGCAAGGCTTGCACTTCTGTTCTTTCAGTTGACTTATTGTAACTGGTTTAATTAACTGATAGGAAGTGTCAACCTCTTTCCTTGTCTTGGTGAACTGGGAGGAATTTAGTTTGACCACTTTTGGTTTGAATTTCAATAAATCAACATTATTTCTGACATTTTTTTTCGGAATCAGAATATTTCTGTGTATTACTAGCTAGTTTATCTTTCAATAATTACTTTTGAAATACTAGTTCCATTTTTGGAAAGGTTGGCAATGATAATAGCTGATGCCAGTTTGAATATATTACAGTGTATTGATGCTACGTTATCATACCAAAATACTCCTGCTATTCTAAGATACAGTTGTTTTTCATCCTGTTTTTTATTTTGAGAGCACAAACCTAGTGTAACATTTATCATGATGTTTAACTATGTTGCTTTGTTTATCATTCTCTAGGCTGATAGGATTAAACTAGAGTGTAAACAAAGCAGAGGGAACCAAGAGAACCTTAAGTGCTTGTAGATTGGTTCTCTCGCCTTTTGGGCACATGTTTGAAGTTGCTGTAAAGTTAATGAAAAAGTAAGAGGTTTTTCAGACAGTTCACATATTAAAACTCATTCCTCATGTGGTATGACCCATGATTTAGGATCAAGCATTAGTAAGAAATGCATTTAAATTACGGTCACAGTTCAGTGCTTCCCTTGCAACTTCATTATTTTGCCTGACAGCTAAGAGAACTTTGTACATGGCGGTATGTCAACTTATAGCACCAGTGGGTAATTTAGCTTTATCATGTGTGTAACATCATCTGTTTTCAGTTTCGTATACCAAAGAAGAAAACAAACACTGAGTCAGAGGATGTCCAAGTTCAGCCCCCTTTGGCAAGACTTCCAGGCTCCCCCCATTGGGACTGCCCTTTAAAAGAGGTAAAGAGAAGTTCTTTGGAGTGTAAAGTGCATAGGAGAATGTTATATGGGCTTTTGGTTATGTTTTGGAGGCTGGATTTTTTTTTTCAATACTGAGTTCTGCCTTACGACCAATACCTGACCGGGCTTGTCTTGGAAAGGGACAAGTGTGTAAGTCTGAAAACTGCCTGCAAGCAGTTACAGAAATGGAAGTCTTGCTGCATTATTGCTGGCCGAAATCATTAGAAAGCGGAGTTGGTGTTCAGGTGTAGTTTGAAACTATCTTGATAATCGTGAATAAGAAAGAAAATACTATATATTATTTTTTTAGTTGACTTCTGGTTTATGAAATTTTTGGGTTATGTGCTCATCATTTACCAAACTTTTCTGTTTTGATATGGAAATAATTTTTACATTGAGTTTCCACTTAGTCATTATTTGTATTCAAGACCTTAAGCTTTAAGGGAATATATGAAATATTGTGTAACTTCTGACAGAATTTTAGGTGCTAATACAGAAATAACTGATTTCAGTATTGACAAAAAGGCTGCAAGAGTACTTACATGACATGTATCATAAAGAATGGTCTTGATCATCTTAGCCACATATGGAAGCAAATATAAATCTGTTCCAATTCAGTAAGCATTTTTAAAATGTCAACTTTGGAAAGGTTTTTTGCCACTATTGAGTGGTTATTGCTGATTTTAGTGCTTTCGGAATCATGGAGGCGTTCAAAAAAATGTATCGATGTGGCACTTCAGGGCATGATTTAATGGTCATGATAATGTTGGGCAGATGGTTGGTCTTGATGATCTTAGAGGTCTTTTTCAACCTTAATGATGCTGTGGGGCTGGGCAAACGAGCCGTGCCATAGAGCAGTTTTAAAAACCTTTTCCTTCTTAGAGTTTTATGTGTTTGAGTGGAATATAATATTGTTAAATGCATGGAATTAGGGAAAGTAGAGGTTATCTTGCATGTTTGTGACAATGTAAAACAAGCCTAATATTTAAGTCCCTGTTTGGGATAGTCCCCCTTTAAATAGAGAAATAATTGAATTGTCCTCTATTATGAAATTTCTTTAGGACAAAGAAAGTTCTGTTCAGGGTCAGGTGGTATGCAAGTGATTTAAATCAAGGAAATTTATTCTTTGCAAAATTATTTTATATACTCTTTGTGTCTGTGTTTTATATCAGAGCCACAAAGAGTATATAAAATTTTGATCAGTTGCATTGTTTCAATATCTGACATATTTCCTTTTTTCTAGTGTAACATGCTATATGATATATTTCTCTCTGTTGGAACCTGACAATTTAATTTGCTTTATTTCAGTGGAAGTTAAGTGCAAATAACAGAAAGCCTTCAACAAAAGGAAAGAGACAAAAGGACTCTGACAGACACCATGGTAATGATGAAGAATCAATTGGGTAAGAAGTCAAAATTAGTTGTTCTCTGTATGTTCAGAACTTCATATTCTTGAAGATAGTTATCTGTGATCTCTAGCTAATAATTTATGTCATGCAGAGATGGTTTTCAAAGTGTTAGGTAGCCCACCTTCAGAGAGTCATGTTTCAGTGATTTAATGGCAAGAGTAACTACCACAAGACTGTGACATCAGAATGGAAGTGTAACAGTAGAGGAATTACTGCTTGTTGACCTGTTTGAAATCCTGAAAGGTGTTCATTACTCTCCAAGTGTAAATTGTCATTCTGGTCCTATATATTTTAGATATTTAAGAAGTTTTCCAGATTATTTTTTGCTTATCACTTTTTGCTCTTTAGTCCACAGTCATTAAGCTGGCTTTATCAGCTCTTAAAAAGAAGAAGAAAAAAAACAAAACAAAAACAAAACCCCCAAAACACTCGACGAAAAAAAAAAGCCCCAACAAAAACAAAACAAGCAATAAGATGATTTGTAGTTGAAGGCATAAGAAAACAATTGGTTTCACCTCTGTTACAGTCAAGACACAGAAGTGAATAAGTAAGACTGCTGATGTGCCAATTCTTCATGCTGTGTTGCCAAGAGCAAATATCTTGGTTTCTTTGAGATGATGGCAAATTATTTAAAATCAACTTCCCTGAAGTTGTCAGTTAGGTAATTGTTGATCCAAGAAAATTTTGAATCTGTAAGTGCTGTAGCTGACAAATGAAGATGAAAATATAGAATTGTATTCAATAGCAGCTATGAAGCATACTCACTTCATGATTAATTACATTTATCTTAATGAAGCATTTGTTATTCCTCCAAATCATTCAAGTCTAAACAAATGAGTGCATTATCTGCCCTATTTTCAGGCTGGAAATTAACCTGTGGAAATTAATTGTGACCTGTGAATAATCATTGTTTAGCCCAGTCTTTGTATTCAGAATGCTTTAAACTGCTCAGGGAAGAGACCTGAACTTATTAGACTCTGGATTTTTTTTTTTTCTTCTTTCCTCAGATGCATAGATGTCAGTTTACATGTAGGTACCTCAAAATGCTTCCCTCAGTAACTTTTAATTGAGGAAGTGGCTCACAGGGTCAACCTAGCAGAATTTAAAAGCTATGTTAAGTGTGGCATCCTGAATTTTAATTATTCTGTGAAATGGTTCATATCTGATAGCAGTCTCTAAAGGTCTTTCAGTAAGCTTTCCAGTGAACTTTCAATGTTTATGAGCTTTGAAAGAAATAGGTACCTTTTGGATCTGCTACATATGTTAAGTTTTGTATGAGAGACTTTCAAGTAGCATTTCTAGATGTTCCATCATTTTTACCAAAATGCTTACCAGCACATTAGTGAGAAATAATTTTAGACTGTGAAGAGAGAGTAAATATTAAGCCTGTGTATTTTGCACTTCCTGAAAAGGTTTGTATCTAGAGATGAGCTGGAGGTTGTGTAAAATTAATCTACTGTCTGCAACAAAGCTTTTTCTAAATATTCCATTTGAGTACCCAGAATTTCTCAGTAAGTCAAGTTCAACACGTTGACCTCATGGCATTATAAGTAGAAAGAGCACACAGGTTCTAAAGAGGTGGCATGTGTTGAGCAAAACTGAAGGAAAGAGTGAAGTGGCGTGATGAGAATTTCTGTTTCTTTTTACAAGGAGGAATTTTTCATTTGAATTAAAAAGCAGGAAATAAGTCTTAATGACAAACTCCTGTTAGCTCCTTATTTTTAAAACATTCTCTATTCATAGGAGCCAATTTCAAATATTTAGGGAGGCGTGTTTCAAGCGTTGCTTGAGTGCTGTTATTGACAATTTTAAAGGACAGAGTGGATTTATTAGCACAAACCCCCCTTCACTTGTGCTTTTAACTGAAGTTCCGGACTACACATTTTGGTAGTTGATTGCTTCTGTCAATCCTTCTGTGATGCAAGACTGTGGGGGCTGGAAGCAGCAACCACAGTTGCTCTCACTTGAAAACCGCTGCTCATGGCCTTGTGGAGGGTCATTGTCAGGTGATTTCTTTGTGATCCCAGATCTTGGGGCAGGTTAGTTCCCTAGTCCTTCTAATACCCTGGAGGTCTCTTATGTGATCCTGTAAGTGTGTCACAAAACAGATTAGGACTGTCATGAAATATGAACAGCTCAATTTATTAGTGTCATTGCAGAAAGTTAAGTATAGTATTTATGTAGTTGGTCAATTAATGTTTTGTATCCAACTTAATGAAACTTCTTTATTGTTGAGGAAGCGGATAACAGTATTTCAAGGGCACCTGTCATCATCTAGAAATAGACTTTAAAGGCATCCACTTATTTCAGCTGAATTACTTCTGCATTCTCTCAAGCAGGAAATAGAAGGAAATCAAAATGAACAAAACCAAAAGAAACAAAATAGAACACTATTCTGAAATTCAAGCTTTTCATCCTGGTCTGTCAGATTTTCTCAGGGGAAAGATGGAAGGAGTACTTAAGATGCATGTGATTCCTTCGGCTCAGTATTTTAAACATTAATTGAAGTACATGTCATGGCTGAATCAAGTACCGACCACATAGCAGTGTAGTTTTTGTGGCAACTGTTTACATATTGGTTTCCCTTGCCCTGAAAAGTCTGCTTTGGCAGTAATAACTTCCTGGTCTAGTGAAGCAAGGAGGTTAGTAGGGATGTTCATGTTTGCTGTTAAAATGCTGATTTATAATCAGTTGATGAAAGGTCTGGGCCTTGAAGAAGGAAAAGGATAAAGGCTTTCTACTCCCCAGGGTGTAGTCCATGAATGTGGCAGTCAGTTTCACATTAATGCCAGTGTGTCACATTATTCCTTTGGATTCTGAAAGGCCAAGGACCTCCCGAGCTGTGCTCGTGCTGCCAAAGCTCAGATAGCTGAATACACATCAAGTCTTTCAGTAGCTTTATTCTGTAAACCCAAGGCAACTGTTCAGTGTTTATGGGATCTGATGTGGTGACCCTGGCATGGTATGTGGCATCCAACTGTCAAAACATTTATTTCCTGAAACTTGAGTTTACTAGTAGAAGAGTGTAGGTATGAAGATGGTGGTGTAGACAATTAATAATTTACTACAGAAAGGTGTCAGTAGCTTCCAGGTCTTATTTTAATCACTTTTGAAATACAAATTTGAACAAATTGGAGCCAGTGGTTACAACACTGGTGTGTATGCAAAAAATATTGAGATAGGGACTGGACATAGCAGTTCTGACTATTAGGTGAAACAGAGGTCAAACATTTTCCCTAAAGGAGTATAAACAATTGAAGCTTTTAGTCCTATACTTCGTAAGGTAGGATAATCCATTTTGCCTGTGACAAGTGATAAGAGACTTACAGGAGCGGCAATAGCACTTTTCATAATAATATTTTGTCTGTTCCATCCTTACATGTGTAGGTATGTTTTCATTATGTTTGCTTATGTATTTTTTTTTTCTGGTTTGTGGAGGTAGATAATAGGGGGCATGGGAAGTGCTTGCTTTAGAAATAAAAATAAGTGCTGTTGGTTTTCCTTTACCAAGATGCCTCCAGTCTTACTGTTGTGCAAGTTACTTGCTGGGTCTGCTGCTGGGACTTGTGCTTAATGTATACTTTGCTTGCTTTTTTTTTCTGCTTTAAACTTTTTTTTTTTTCCTGTGAATTGTCTTTTTTTTGTGGACCATTTAACAGGTAAATTAAGGACCTGTATCCCAACCATAGTTTACAGATCTACAGATTATCACCTAAATTTAAGCCAATCTATTTTATGCCCAGTCTTAATGCCATGATATTTTTCAAGGAATGCTGCCAGGTGCCATTCCACCTTTAGACAGGGAAGCCATTGAAAATTCTGATGCTACTGTACAGATAACGTCATAACCTGTTGTATTATCAAGTTCTTAATTCAAGAAGTGATGCCACATGAGAAGTTATGACTTATTCTGGTACTGACACCTTTATGAATAGCCAAATGTTTATTATGTTCTTCATTGTTTTGAAGGTTCCTCTTCTATGCACACATTCCAAGTGCAAAGCTAGTTGCATATGTGTGTGTGCTTTAAATTATAAGATCATTTTTACAAAGATATTTGCTTAAAATGTATAAAACACATTTAAATCAAGAGAGTGGGAAACATTACTAATTCTGTGCCTAATAATCAGTAAACCAAATTACAGAGGGAGCTTGTCAAGGTCTAGCCTGATGTGAACATGAAGAAAGGATGTCAGACCTGAGTTTGCAAGGTGGCCGATGAGCTATAGATAATGAAATCCTGTTTCATTAGAAATTTTGCTTCTGACTCCTTTACCTCCTGCTGTAGACTTTCTCTGTCATGCTGATACTGTTGAAGACCCTAAAGGTCGGAATCTTTTCTATTACCTTTACAAGTCCTAATAATACTGTTAAGGGCTCTGTGAGCGTGTATGTTCCTGCTTGCCTTGCAAGTTCCAGCTAAACAGTAAAATTTCATTTTAATTTGTCTGGTGTTTGACAAATAGAAAGAAAATAAATCTGGCATTTCTGCAAGATGAAACAGTGGAAAACTAGGCTGTTATAGCTGGTCTCCAGCATGTAAGACCTTAGTGTTACAAACCTGTCCCCTCTATTTACTTTATAAATTTTTCAGTAGTCAAAGCATATCTTTAATTTAAACTCAAATCTCTGGATCATTGTAGTGTAGAACAAACTCTTTTTTTTAGGTCTACAATATTTGAAGGACATCCTCAGACTGTAGTAAGTTCTTAAAGAACAGTTCTTTTCATTAGTAGTCATAGAGTATATACAGGTCTAGGTAAAAGAACAAATGTATACCAACCTTATCCCGAGTCTGCGTAAAATGTTCTGGAGTAGTTATGTGGTTTAGGTCAGTCTTCTAATGAGACTGTCTTTGTACACACATCTTCTCATTGCCTTCATGAGTCAATCTCTAGACTGAGAAACCCTGGATTGTTTATTCCAATGGCTAATTAGGATAAAGCTGTTACATAGTTCTTTATCCTACTCTGTCCAAATTCTTTGCATCAGAGTGCCTTAATTTAGGGGTATTTTTTTAATACCTCAGTGGCCCCCACCGCACCCATACCACCCCCCCATATCCT
>JANIJG010010809.1:18858-46336 GCA_024611175.1 Megaceryle torquata | reverse complement strand
TTTTCTACCCTTTCCAAATTTTTTGGTTGTCGATGGCTTTTATTTGGGGTTTTTTTTTTTTTCCCCCGGTGCCCCCCCCCCCCCCCCTTTTTTTTTAATGAAATTTTAGCTCTTTACTACTTAGTTTTTATTTGGGAAACTTCTATCCCAGAGAGCAAACTGCCTTAACTTGAGTTTATGTAACTTAGCTTTGAATGGGAACAATTAGGTTTATTGTCTGTTGTCTAGATAATGGTCTCTACAGTGTAGTGTGTACAAGACAATCCACTGGGGTGCAGGAAGGAATTTTTTTTGTACAACTAATAAATAGTTTACTTCATGTTTTTAACTTGTGTGTTTTATTAATGTACATGATATCAGTACATTAGTACATCTAAGTTATAATTAATTCAACATGTTTAAGGTTCATGCTCAAAATACTTTTACTGACAAGGATGCATGATCAAAAAAAATCTGGAGACAACTAGTCTAGGAAATGCATAGTAGAGCTCTTAAGAGAATGCAGCTTGTTGCGTTCGTGTTTGTGACATTTAGTAATGCAGAGATCTCCTAAGATTGACCAGCATTCATAGCATATATACAGATCCTCCAGGCTGTGTAGGGGAACCTTACTGTCTTTCAAGCTCAATGAGGAGTTGTGTGTCCTGTTAACATAGTAAATAGCCAGGGAAAAGAAATCTCAAGATGCAGCAACTACTGACAGAGTAAAATACAAGGATTATTTGAAATGTTGTCTTAAGTTCAATGTGCTTCATTAGCATGGTAGTTCCAGATGTTTTATTTTTAGGTTCAAGCATATCTATTCTTCAGCGGTATTTATGCCATACCTCCATTTCTTCACTTCTAGATACACTGCACTCAGCTCAACAGCATGGTTATGTGGTATTAGTGGCATAACTATAGTTTCCTAAAAGTTGCTTGCACCATTGTCAATCCACTGAGAAATAGCAGCCATTTTCTGAAGTGCCACTGTAGCATGCATGTAACTGCTGTCTGTGCAAGTAGTAAGAGATTTTTTGTAGCTATAAAAGAAGGCTTCTTGCTCTACAATTTGAACAATTTAGTTTGCTGTGGAAGACATGCACCAGAAAAAGCAATACTTGTCTTAGTAATCTTTTAAAACCAACAAATGAGCCTGAACTTCAGTATCCTCTTAGGATCAGTCCTGGAAAAACAAGTCCAATTCTCATCTGTTTGAAAATAAGTAAATACTGATAAATCATCTATGATATATAGTGCTTATCAGCTTATAAGGAAACTGTTCAAGTTACTGGCCAAGCTGCAGAATTAATTTTTTATGTGAAGTCTTCAGTACCAATCTAGCAGAATCAGCCAAGTAAAGATACTTGTTTCAGGAAATTCAATAGGGAATTTTTACTGACTTGGTAATTCAGAATTGTGTGTCATTTCTTTAGTGAGGTGGACTAGAAGTCAGGTGGAGCTTCAAAACTGAGAGATTACTAGCTTGACCCTTCCCCTCTCCCCCCCAATTTAGTAATCTAGTTTGCAATATGGGAACCAATAATGTTAATGATTTTGAAGTAAGATGTCACAGTGAGTACTTGTTTTACCCTGCAAGTGCTCAGGTGTACCCTTTCAGTAGAGTCTGTAAGGCCATAGTGACACCCCTTAAAACATTTTGCAATAAAAAGTTCTGCACTGGAAGTTTACCTCTTCAGAATCACATATAGATGTGTTAGTCATTGATGACAGAAGAATAAACCTTGAAAGGCTGTCTTGATCAAGGGATGTGTTTGATTCCTCTTCCCCTAAGAGAATTGCTTTTTAAATTGTCAGGGAAGTGAATTTAGTTCTCCTGAAGATGTAAGGTGTGACACAGGGACAGTAAACTCATAAAAAGCTTTGTTGAGTTCAAGTGACTTATGAAGTTCTCAGCACCCTATTATTCATTTATTATTATATATATGGCA
This sequence comes from Megaceryle torquata, assembly GCA_024611175.1. NCBI lineage: Eukaryota > Metazoa > Chordata > Aves > Coraciiformes > Cerylidae > Megaceryle > Megaceryle torquata. Next base: position 44,405 of record JANIJG010010809.1, on the reverse strand, counting down.
GGCAACCCAAAGTTATCTTGACGAATGTCCTGACGACGAAAATAGGAAGAAAATACACATGGGCGCAGCATAAAACTGGTGTTAATTTTTCTGATGCTGGCAAGCTGCATTCAGATCAACCACCCTCACCATCTGCTGCCAGCCTAAAGATATGGCAAATTTTAAACCCTACTCTCCAAAGCCTTTTTCTGTCTAAAAGGTACGTTGTCTTCACCTCGTGTAACTGAAAATATTTTTCCTTGCAGTTGTTTTTTCATGAAGTATTTATTGTACCAGCAGCTGTCTTGTTCATGAATTATGATTCATTTTTATGTCATCTGATTTTATTGAATTCCCTTGTACCTGGTTCCCTTTGATAATCGTTGAGAGAGAGTTGGTGTCAGGCATGCTGTAGTGGATTTTCTGATTAGATGGCTTCTAGATTGTCCTGTATGAATGTCGTGGTTTAGGTTCAGGGCAGCCCCTTAGATCCTATAACAGATGCTCTCTGTTAACCCCCCTCCCTCCCCAAAGGGGAGGAGAAAGGGAGTAAGGGAGAGAGACTTAGCTATTAGTAAAGGAAACCAGAACAGCTTTAATGACAATGAAAAAATAATAAAAAAACTAGAATGTTAACAAATATATACAAAACAGTATTGAACCCAACCCCCCAATGGTCATTATGTCACCATCACTGATGCTGTGGAGCAGGCACTGGAGGAGTCCCAGACTGTGCCCCACAGCAGATGGGAGTTGTGTTCAGGAGCTGGATTCTGGTACTGGATTCAGGAACACACCGATTGGGATCGAAGGCAGAACAGAGTCCTCCTGGGATGCTCTGAGGAAGGAACCGAAAGAGGACTGAGCCAAGCCAAGCAAAGCTGGCAAAGTGATCTAAGAGGGGAGAAGAGCCCAGAAGCACCAAGAGCAAGCAAGCAGGCAAGCCATAGACCCTCCAGATCCCTCTGCTTTATGACAGATATGATGTATATGGGATGGATACCTCGTTGGTCAGTTTAAGGTCACCTGCCCCATCCGCTCCTCCCAGCAGGTGCAGCCTTTCACTTTCTGCACCCCCCAACGTGGTGCACAAGATCCAGCAGTGGCCTTGGTCTGCACACCAATCCTTGGTAGTAACTCTAAACACAGGGTGTTGTCACTGCTCACAGCAGACACTGCATGTGAAAAGAGGGTGCTGACTGCAGAAAGTGCAGTTAGTTAGAAGAACTGAGCTGAAAAAACAGCTCTGTTCTCACCCAAAACAGGACAATGAACAAGACCCACCAGTCAGCCTTTTGACTTTCAAAATGTTGTGGGATTTTTTTTTTGGTCTTTTTTGTTTGTTTTGTTTTGTTTTTTTTTAATTCCTGTGAGAAGAATACACTTGCATTTAACTGCCATTTTTTCTCAGAGAAAATGTCATGGTATCTTTTCACTGTTACTATTTCAGACTACCGAGGAACATAGAACTGACATAAAGGGTCAGAAGAAAAGCATATCTAATCGAGTATCTTCCCTCTGTCCCCAGCAGTGGTCAATTGCAAATATCCAGGGGAAACTAAGGCTAGAGTGAATGCTATTTTCACTGAGTTTCTGATAGTAAACCTTTACTGGAGGTTACATCCAGACTGCAGGGTTCTTTAATGTAAGACTTTTCTCCTCTCAGTCTTACACTTACTATTTATCACATGTATGCCTCTGCATCAACTTTTATGTAAGGTAGTCTCCTGATTAAAAGCAAACTTACATCTCAGTACAAGATCTCAGTGCTTCCCAGACATCGTTCAGTCTGTGCTGGAACATGCTTTGTGGATGAATATGGACAACAAGAAAATTATGCTATCAATACCCAAAAGACAATGTTGTTCATAAGAGGTACGAAAAGGCCATGACTTTGCAACCTAATCCCAAATAAATTGCAGCAGAAGTGGCAGAATTTAAATCTGTTTGAGAAATTAGGTGGGTAAATCAAGGGCTATACAACAAGCTGACTGCAGTGGCATTGTATGACATAAGTTGTGCTGCTCTTACCCATGTGTGCTTAACTGGGCAGTTGCATTTTCATATTTCTGGTTAGCTTAATTTTGATGCTTGTCTCTTCTAACACTTGCAGATGTTTTTCTGAGCCTTACTATTGCTATTCTGTAGAATGCCACCTAGAAGTTGAGGAGGGGAGCAAAATCTAATGCTGCTTTTTTGTGTATGTGCTATTTTTCTACCTGTTGACGAAGTGCTTGAGAAAACTCACTCTTACTGGAGGCTTCTTGTTCACAGGAAAATCAAGATTGTTTGCTCCATAGTTCTGAGAAATGTGTATGGACATTGCATGAAAGCTGTTTAGGGATAAACATTTACTGGCTTTTAAACAATACTTAGATGATGTGTCAGAGGCAGTGCATGTCAGAGGCAATGCAGTATGAATTTTATCTAAGATGAAGTTATATGACTAGCATTTCTTACCCCGGTCTCTTGGTGCTTTCTTGTGTTTATTTGCATACATTGGATTTTAAGCTCCTTAGTGGGATTTTGTTTTTTCTCTGAGGGACGGCAAGTAATGATGTTTGATGATTATCAAGTCTCTAAGATCCATGAATTTAACAAGAAGTTTCTTTCTTTGGATTTCAGTGTGGTATTTTTCATTTACTGTTATATATATGGCAGGCAACCCAAAGTTATCTTGACGAATGTCCTGAGGACGAAAATTGGACGAAAATACGTAGACAGCCACGTAATAATTGATGCAAATTTATCTGATGCTGAAAAATTACAATCGGGTCAACTACCCTCATCATCTGTTGCCAGCCTACAGACATGTCAAATATTAAGCTCTCCTCATGAAAGTTCTTTTCTGTCTGAAAGGTATGTTACTCACTGCTGATTTTGCTGGTCTTCCTGAAATGCCATAATTTCACAGCGGAAAAGAATTTCCCTGAAACAGTTTTTCTTATACTCTTGTCTTGAAGCCAGAGATCAGTTTTCTGACTGCAAACTGATGTGTTGCTCCAGTGAGCTATCTGAAGAGTTCATTTATTCTGATTCGCTGTTCCTGATGTTATTAGGCAACTTTTCTTCCATAGAAGAAACTTCCGTTTGCAATAGATCGGTGTTTTGATTTGTAAAAAAGGCCGAATGATTCAAACACATTTAAAGTGGTTCTGTGTCCAGAACAAAAATCTCGCTTTCCTGTTGCTGTTAATGTGTTGTAGCATGAACAAGTACCTTCTCTTGCAAAATTTCTCCAAATTCCTTTCCGTGATAAGTTCATTTATTTTTGTGTTAATCCACTAGTGGTCTCAATCCCAGCAGGGTGCTGTTGTTTAAGGGCTTTCTGTGTGTTCTCTCGCTGCTTAACATCTTTTTTTCCCCCCCTTCCTTTGTTTTGATTGACTGAACATCACAGTAATGATCGACATATAAAACTAGCTGAAATAAGAGATATTCTAATCTATAAAATATATATACATATATAAAATGGCAGTTAATTTCAGAGTAAGCTGTTTCCTCTTGTCTTTTTATGGCCAAAAATTTGGAGGACAAAAATAGGAAGAGAAGGGCGGGAATAATAAACACTTCCCAGGTTAAAGGAATCTTAAAAGTTCTTGAGGAAAATAAGTCATATTTGCCATTTTGATACACGGGCATCCTGAACCCAAATTGGTAAGAATTCCTTTCTCTTTTTTCTGTTGGGATCCCCACTGATGCATAAATTAACCTGACAAAGCTGCAATTTAAATGAGAAATTTAGAATAGTTATTAAACTGTCTCATTTTAGAAATAATAAATTTCTTGCTATTAAATAGTTTTTCATAGCTGTAAGCTGACTGAAGTGTGGGGAATCTGTCTGAATTGTTGGGGTTTGGATGTGATGGTGTGTGGTGGGCTGTGGGTTTGGTGTTTTGTTTGTTTGTTTGTTTTTTTAGTGGGTGTTTGCTTTTTTTTTCCCTCCCCCTACAAAATCTTTAAGCTCTATTAATATTTTTGGATGATGGGAGATAGTGGGTTCATAGAGAGGAAGACTTGAACTCTTGTATGTAGCTCTCTAAATATGAAGAAATATCTTGCATATTTTTTTCAAGCTAATACCTGGAGCGTGTCTGAGTTTTATGTTAAACTTAAAAATGGTTTGATCTAGTAGGCTTTTTTTTTTGTAGTTGTACTTGACTTGCTTTAGGTTTGGAGTAGTTTGTTGTTTGAAGGATTAATATTTCACTTCTGTGATATGTTTTTCTGATGTATGAAGTAAATAGCTTATTAATAGGGGGAGCCAACGTTCGGATGATTTTTCACCCCTCTCCTGTGACCAGCACGTTTGTGCAAGTTGTAGTAGATATGACATGGGAAATAGAGAATTTAGGAATCCCTTCAACAAAAAGCTGGTTTGATCCTGGTCACCTCTCTAACTAAAGGATGTGCATAAGATACATGTGGCACTGGTTCTTCTGGGGTCTCCTCTTTTGGAGGAGAGTAAAAACTCCCCCCTTACCTTGGTTTTGCATGTAGATATAGATGGCTATTTAAAGATAGTTTTGTATCAAAGTAGCTAGAATACACACTCTCTTTTACTGAAAACTGTGCCAGTTTTGTACCAAGGAAATTTCAGATTATGTCAAAGAACTGTGCATGATCAGAACAGACTGGTAATAAGTTAACCTTTCTCTATCAGCTAGAACTTGATACACATTCCTTTTCTTGCTTCTGGTGGATTTTGCATTGCTTGTTTGCTCCAACCCAGTAGTGAAGGCATTTAAATCACTCATCTGTCAGTACAAATAGTGAATTTGAGGTAGGTTTTAAATGTAAAGAAAGTTAGCATTTTAAAGTGTTTCCTACTTGTTTCTCGTGGCTGTTGAGAACTTTTAGTAAATACTAGCATAGCTGCTGAGGTTATGCATATATTTATTAGGAGGTGCATTTTCAAGTGAGTTGTCAGTGAAGATTGGAAGTGAAAATAAAATGCACAGAATTTGCGTATAGAGTAAATATTCTTAGGGAAGTCTGTTAGCCAAAGCATTCCTATTGAAATGTTTCCTATTGTTGAAATGCTGGAGTTGTGATGTTGATGTAAAACAAATGCTAAAAGACACTGGTTTTGTATGGTCTGTTAAGCTAGTGAAATCTATGTAGCTTGTAATGCATACAGATATTTAAGATGAGATATGTGAGTTCCAAATTTTTTTTTTTCTACTGAGGTTATTCCAGAACTACAGCTCCCTGATATATGGAAGACTGTCTTGTTCAATATACAGAATGAATAATAGCTCTTGGCAAACACTTTTTCTGTATGTGGTCCAGTTCATGATCCTTTGTGTATAGAAAGATAATCAGTAATTTCCTTGCAGTGCTTATATGCTGTTCTTCACTGTAGTATCAGAGCACTCTTGAAATATTCAGTTGTCTTTACAGTGTTCCCAGAGAACTGCAATACTCTAATCTACAGATAAGGCACTGAAGAGTAGGTATCTGTTCAGAAAGTGTCCAACAGTTTTGGCTATCTAGAATGTTCTTTCAAGAATGTTCTATCAAGAATGTTCTTTCTCATGGTTGGGGATGTTCTTCATGAGTCTGTAGTCAGTTGTCAGTCGTTTCAGTCATGGTGGTGATCACTTAGCTCTTTAGAAACTGGAGGCTGCAACATTGAGTGAGGCAAATTATAGAACAATGAACACTAAATCCCTTTGGGTTTAGTGAGGTGACAAAAGGAGGAATGGAACTGATTCTCCAGAGCAGCTTTAAATTGCTTTATCTATGAAATCATCTTTATATTCTTTTTTTTTTTTTTTAATTTTTCAACTCTCACAGGAAATGAATCTGAGGTCATGCAAGTTAGTTTCTTTTATCTTATAAGCCTGACAAATTTTTAGAAGAGAAGTCTTGCATACTGGATGTAATTAAGCTCATGTGAGAATTCATAAACCTGTGTCACCCTGATGCATACACTAGAAACCAAAATACGTTTATATAGGCTTTTTTGTGACCTGTAATTAGTCTTCAGAGAAACTGAGTGTGTTTACAAAATCAGACCTCAAATGTGAGAATGTCATACTGTTCAGTCTGGCAGTATCTCCTGAATACATTGTCTTTTTAATTAAAAAAAAGCTAATAAAGTTAAAAAAAACCCCCAACTAATTACTTTTTTCTGCACATCTGTCTCTTTAGAATGAAACTGCAGACTCAGCTGAACACCTGTAGGATGCCTAGTTTCTCATACCCTAATCCTATTCTGTTTCTTTCTCATTTGTGTCCTGTCTCCTCCACCACCTTCAAAGTTACTGTTTCATCCCTTTTGAGTAGGAATTTCTATTTCATATCTTTTCTCGTTGCAGGAACTTACTTGGTGGATTCTATTAGCAGTTGTAAATCTAAATAAAAAATATACTACATTGCCTTATTCCCACTGCATTCACGACCAAGGCAAGGATACACTCAACTGACTGTTGCACTCTCTTCTTTTTTCTTATCTGGTTTTGTTGTAGTCATGCTTTACAGCAAAATAATAGTGCAGTGTCTGATGCCACACATGTCAGACTTTCCTACTTTGTGCTTTTTAGAAGAATCCATTTCATTACTGTTGGACTATCCATGTATTTCCACAGTGGGAACCGAAATTGTTTAGTTTCATTTGTCAAGTTCCACATGCTTACGAGAGAGGCAGAAGTTTGTGGTCTAACCAGCTCTTGTTTCTGTTGGGATTTTTATTCAGTCATCTTTTAAAATTAAAGATAAGTCATAGTTAATATTCTTTACAGGTCTGAGCATTGCCTGAGAAAGACAGATGATGATCTATGTAAATTGACCAAGGATTCCAAGGAACCAGAAAAAAATGTCTTCACTCTTAGAAAACGGGAGCTGCAGAAGAAAGGTTTGTAATGAGCAATAACCTGTCATTTAAATATGAATTTTGGAGAGTGTTTGGAAACTCTTCTCTCTTTTTTCTAGTCTAATATTATGAGGAGAGCACAGAAATAAACTAGGCATTGCATAAAGTGTATGTTTCCTCAAAATGCATTTTTTGTTGTTTTACAATGTGGTGAAATAGATAAAATAGCTGGTTTTTAACTAGCAATAAAGCTATGGTGAATTGGATCTCTGGAAGAAGAAGGAAACTGGGGGAAGCCTTACTGCACCATTATAATTCTGATTTTATAAAAAGTCTTTTAGACCCAAGAATGTAATACATTAAGAATGCTTGAATGGTTTGTGAAGCCTGTTAAAAAGTTTAGGCTACGTGACAATATTTGTATTTACTACTGAAAAAACATAAGCTCTGTGTTGAGTCTCCAGGGAGAATGTGCTGTCTGTATCTTTTTAATACTGGTTAATAGTATTTGCAGCTTAAGAACAGGAAAAGGGGAATAATGCGTCTAGCAAAAGATAAAATAAAAATAAAACAGATTATGGAGTACTGATTCATACTTGAAAGGGGGCTATGAATTTGCTGGGACCCCTATCTTAACTGTGCAATAATGATTTCCTTAATTATTTTAGGGAATCTCTTTTAGCAGCCACATCCAATTAAAAAAGGAAAGAGCTATCGTGGAAGGTTTCTGCTTCCATGTGTTTTATTTAAGACCTAACAGACATAAAGGAATGCAAAGGTTTTTAAGGATAACCCATTAAATAACCTTTTTTTTTTTTCCCCCCCCTGACAGAGAACAAGAACTGTGATGAACTGGAAAAGAGGAGCAGAAACATGAAAAGCATCATTCTTAATCATAAGGAATTGGGTCCTTGTGATTCTGAGAAGAGGAAAAGGAGATCTAGTGGCCATATTTCTGATGATTGTAATGCACACATTCCAGAAAAATCACTTCTACTGTCTGTAAGTTGCACTTAATTTTAATATACGTGTTTGTGTACAGACATGCACACACTGCAGTAGCAGCATCCAAAATAAGAGTTATACTCCTAAGCAGGGTATCTAGGAATACTGTTACACCTGTTGGGAGGAAGTAGTTCAGTGGTGCATCAAAGAATGAGTATGTGATCAGAATCTGCTGTGGTAGCAGAAAGCTCGTGAGAGATCACTGGCAGTGTTTCATTCAGACAGGAGCATGGAGTAAAATAGCTTTGAAAATAAGGCATCTAGCTACTGAAGTGAAGCTTCTTTCACATGTGGTATAGAACTAAGTAGGAACTTTGATATGGAAATTGCAAAGTATAGTTAGGATTATTGAAATCTTGCAGATGTCATCTTTCTTCCTCCTCCTCAGTCTATTGTACCCTTCCCTAAAGTTTTATTTTCATGTGTCCTTAAGATTTCAATAAAACAACAAAAACAAAAACCTTAAAACAAGCAAAAAACTGCCCCAAAGGAATCAGTTGGTCAAGTACAAACTGTTTATTGTATTCAAATGTTTGAATATAAATCAGGCATCTGTTACCTCCTGATTAAAACCCCACAGAAGTAGTTGAGTCTGTCCCCCCGGCTGACCAAGCCGCACATTTGTAAAGTAATAAACATGACTTGTACTTGATCTTTCAGTGTCAGACAGTGAGACAGCTGCTAAAAAATCAGAAATAACTTCTTATTCAGTTTGAGTGGGGGTCATAGCAGACTTTTTTTAAAAGGTTGTCCCTCCTGCCTTTATGTAATAAGCTTTGGAATATGAGGAGGAAGAAATTTCTTTGACTTGAGCTCTAAATGCGACTGCATTAAGCTACAATAACTTGGTCTGGCACACAGCTAATGATTGCTGAGCTGAACCATCATAGCAATGTCAGGCAATAAATATATGTCCTGTCTCTGATCTCTCTTTTCCAGAAAGACCGAAAATTGAGGTCAACTCAGTCTCCTGGCCGCAGAACACCCTGTGAGGATGGACAAGGTCGCAGATCTAATACAATTCTGGTCCCAGATTGTATTCTGCAGCCATTAGAGAGAGACTGTAAAGACTCTTCCACCCAGAGCCACTTAAGTCCCACTCACTGTTGCATAGAGGAACCTGGCTCAGAGTCTACTCCCAGAAATTTGTCAGAGAAACAGCTTTCTGCCGCCAGTGAGGTCATAATTTCACCACGAGTTAGTACCATCAGGAAATTCAAGATGGACATGTCACAGTACCTAAGCAAGCTGCGGAACAGAATCTGCAGGGGTAATCGGGAACTTGTTGCAGTTGACCCAAGTATGTACTGTATCTGTGCTTCTGACAATTATATTGGTATGCTTAGGTACTGGGAGAACTCCTGTATGACTGACTAGTTGAAACATAGGAAATAAAAGATTAATGACGGAGATCATGTTGTTAGTAATGCATTGCGAATGTTAGAGAGCAGCGAGTGCCTAGTGCTGGTGTCCTCTACTGGAGTGTAGAGCGCCTTGTACTTGAGAAACTGGATAGACAGCAGGATTCTCAAGTTCCAGTCCTTCTTTTGCAGCTGATTTTGTGGCTGTGGAAAACTAAGCTTGTACTCTTTTAATGATGCTTAGACTGAAAAGATATTTTTCTTTGAAGCAGCTGTGTTATGTACTCTCTCTTTTAATAGTCAAATAATTTTGAGGATCTTGGGCAAAAAGTGTTAGTAAAGATAGAGAGCAGTCCTTGTTGCGTACACTTTCATGCACATAGACCTTGACTGGTTTGGGCAATGTACTTTGGTACTACATACTGCAAGAGAAATCTCTGTTCATTTGAAATCTACAATGAACACAGTATTTCCAAGTTTGCATCTTGGAATAACTTTTTTTTTTGTCTTTAGTTGTCCTTTCCAGTGATGATGAAGATGGATCTTCTGAACAAAAATGCACAGAGCTGCTGCAGGATGTTACTGAAAGTGAAGAAACGGAACAACAGGCTGACTTCTATTTCTCAGCAGAGAAATTGCAAGATAAGATGGAAAGTCGCACAGAGCAGGTAGCACAGTTTTTGGCATATGTATTGATATGACAACTTTTTAATTTATTTCTCCAGTGTTTGGGGTTTTTTTTGTGCTTTAGGAGGAAAGGGAAATGCTCAGAGCAGGTATGATTTGTTCCAGCAATAAACAGCAGCTGAAATACTTTGCTTTGCAGGTTTTTTTTTGACAGTCTTCAGAGATGATCTCTGACTCTGAAGCTTCAGCATTTTTGCAACAATGATGCATTGCATATTGAGGAAAAAAAAATTAAAATATTGAATACTGCTAAACAAGAAGGATCAAATAGTAACTTGTGCTAGAGGTAGACATGATGAAGATATGCCTGTGAAAAGTGTGTGGGTTTTGTTTTTTTCACAGTGTTTTATATTGACCAAGTTTCTTCTCGTCATCCAGTCCCCTGTTGTAATTTAATTCATGGGAAGGTTCAAGGGTCTTTGTTGACAGCAGACAGAGATAATGTCAAGTTCCCTTTCCCTTGTGGCTAGCAGTAGAACTTGAATCTAAAACTGTCTGTAAAGGTTGTTGCCCCTTTTTGGGCTTGATTTGCCTCTTGCTGCTTGCATTGACTTGTATTGGAGTTAATTCTGTAATCCTTAAACAAATCAGAAGAGCCATTGCTGCCTCTTTTCACAGGTACGTCATTTTGATGGTAAGCATTGAGTTGGATCCTGTACCTTTGATATTAGAAGAGGGTCATTTTTCTGTTGTTCTGTTTGAGTGTTTACTTGGAAGTAGATTAGTAAAGAACACATTATATCGTGACAATGGGAACTTTAGAGAAGGAGCAAGATACAGTTAGGCCTTTAAGGACATGGTCAGTAATGATTGTAATATTGTTTACAGCTTTACCTTATATGAAAGTGGTCTTTGGGAGTAAATTCTTACAGACATAAAGAGAAAATTCTGAAGGTTACAGGAAGGAAGTATCTCATTTAAAGCCCTGTAGTAAATATAATTTATTTTCCAGTTTCTGACAGAGTCAGGTGAAGGTAAATGTGGTATCAGCTTACCTTCTGGAAGCACACCTAGAAAACAGATGAACCCAGCATTGGATGTTGAATTTCATAGTCTATACCTTGGAAGATTTAAAGGGTTATCCACGGGTCCTGCTAGGGTAAGTTGTTATATTGATAGTTGGACAATATTTAAAAATTAAGGTTCTGGTTAAGCAAAGGTAGTGGCACTTAATGTGGAAGCACTGAGTTTTTATTATTATTGCATCAATTTGCTTTAGCTAAGTGATGGAGCATGTCATCCACTACCTTGTATGTTAGGATTGCTGTCAGTAGAGGAAAAATAACTGATTTTCTGTGGCCCCAGTTTTCAGAGGTAAAGGGTTTTTTATGAATGCTTTACTGGAACAGAAATCATACTGAGGAAGCTTTTCTTTAATTCTCAAGGAAAGTAATGTCCATGTTAGAGTTTGTCACTTGAAATAAACAATTACTTTTCTCAGAAATAGTACAGGTATTAGAATAAAGTAAGCCATAGTCATCAGGGTTCACTGTGCTGATCTTGCCTTGTAAACAGAATATTGCTGGCTTTGTAGCTTTAAAGAGCATAAAAACATTACAGAAAGCATCAGCACTTAGGCAACTTGCCTAGGCACCACAGGGTGCAGAAACATAAGTGAAGGTGTACTTCAAAAGGAGTACCAGCTGCAGGAGTTTCAACAGGTCTTTCACCAGGCTCATTCTAAATACTGCAGTTGAAAAAGAAATGTTTGAACATATATATGTTTGGGGTTTTTTGGTATCAGTAAGACATTTTGAAATCTTGGTTTGTAATAATAAATTCAACATTTTACAAACAGCAATTTTCCAGTTCTCATGCAGTAGTGAAACATTTAATGGAAATGTCCTAAATTAATATGCAAAAATTGAGGGATGAGTTTAAATATTTGTAGAATCAATGCATTTAGGTGGGAAGTGAATTTTTTTTTCTTTGAAAAAAACAACTTTGCTCCTTGTGAGCTTCTCTCAAAGTGTATGACAGCCTTCTGTCCAAGTAACTGTAAAGCAATATGGTTTTTAGCCAAGTCTTTTAAACAGTCTTTATCATGGGTCGGCTGCTCCACAACTTCTGTGTATTTCTCAGTGCTTAGCACCTCTAGAAGTTGCTTAGGTGTCACTTATATTCTGCAGTATGTATTTAGGAGAGTTGTTTCAGGTGAAATAGGCAATATTAAGTCTCAAACTAGGCGTATTGGTCTTGGCAGTGCTAGGTTAATGACTCGACTCGATCTTAAGGGTCTTCTCCAACCTAAATGGTTCTGTGGTGTTCTTTTCAGTTTATTTGGTTATAAGCAGAGAAAGATAGGCAGATAATTAAAACTTCTTATTCTTTTTTAATAATTCTGTAAAAAGCAAACTAATTTATATACTCCTTTTTTTTTTTTTTTTTTTTTAATCTTATTTCAGTTTACAACCAAGTATATTAGGATCCCATTTCAGGGTAAGATTTTTTATTTCTTTAGCCTTCTCTATATCTTTAAAGTACTGCAATAATACACTCAGTCAATATTTATATTGTGACTAATTTGTAGTCTTACTTGCTTTCACAAAGATGTTAAATTATTTTTCCATTTTTCAATGAAGGATCGTTGTCTACAGGGTAAGCATTAATAACTTAGTAGCTTCTTACACTTTTAAGGTGTATTTCTAGTTTTAACGCCCTTGTCTCCTGCATATATTAAGTGTTCAACTATAGTAAATAGGACTACAGATGTTTCTGAAGTGAAACATGAATCTTTCCAGATTAGGGTTTTAGATCCTTAGGTTTATGAAGCAAAAATGGATGAATTGACTAAGCTAAGAGGAATATAACTGTAGATTGACATTCAGTCCACTTTCCAAAGATGATCTGTGGTTTCTGTATCTCATAGGATTGTTCTGAATTGGATTGACTAATCCCACAGAACATTAACTCTTATTTGCTGTTTTTACCTATATTTGTAGGTATTAACTGTGGTCATTCTGAGAAAAAAAAAAATTTTATGAAGAGTCCTACATTTAGATCTTCACCAAATTGTAATGCCAAAAGTTCACTTTTTCCATAGTTTGATATAACCAATTTAAATATCAAATTATCAACAAATTTTATGCAATGCCAGGAACATAATATAAAAGTATTGTTTTAATGCACTCAAATCATACTTATATCTTGGCATGTATTGTTGTAAAATGTATGACTTGATCCATAGTTTTGAAAGATATGGTTATTTTAAATGCTGTTTTCTACAGTGGCTCTTAATAAGAATATTAAGCTGACAGTGGATACTCTGGATCTGAGAAGGCTCGGCTTGTGGAGAAGTGATGGTGGTGGTTCTTCAGCAATGACAGTTTTCCTTTGGTTGTCTGTGGATTATATAGAAAAGATTGAAACCGAATTAGGAAAGTTAGTTAACAGCAAGCCATGTGAGTAATCTCTTTCCTTAAATGCAATGAAAAGGTCTAATATATGGCATGCCAATAATTTGGTTATTTTACAGTTGTGCTCCTGGAATACTGAGAAAAGCCTATAGGTTATTTTTAAGATAAGTCGGTCTGTTTTGCTTTTCTAAAATGCCTTGCTATACTTGTATTTGGAGGAAAAATCTAATATAATATGATTGAATACCACTGCTACTTAATCAAAAGACCTTGTAACACAGTTGAATTGTAACCTGTGTGAGGAGGCCTTCTGCAACTAGGTTTGTGCATAAAGTATCTCTTCCTTTAAAATAAATGGGACATTTTAAGTGTCCTTACTCTTGACTAGTGTATATGCTAGATGAAAGATAAAGATTAGCAGATAGAGGTTCATTTGATATTTAACAAGACTGCATTGGACCACTGCATTATTATTGGATAAAATTTCCTCTAAAGGCCAAAGGGGCTATTTAGTCTGTAGGATTTTACAGACTGGCTCTATTTGTTTTTCTAGCTTTTTTTTAGTGTGAAGCTTTCTAAAACCAAGCATACCACTGAATATATGGACAAGTTATGATTGTACAAGGTTTTTATATTACCAAACCATTGCAAAATGACACCTAGTAAAATGATTTCAGACTTGTCCGTGTGGTATTTACCAGGATGCTTACCCTGTACAATCACCGCTTCTTAACATTTTTTCTTCATAGTTTACATAAGGATACTAGAAGTCTGAAGTGAGATACCAAGTGAAACTTTAGTAGTGAGCTACTTGATGTAAGTTTATCAACATTACTGGTACCTCCTATAGATGCAGCTCCCATTGAAATGAATAGAATCTGAGTACTGAAGCTGTGAGAAACTCCTTAATCTTAGGTTTATTTCCTGTGATTGCATTCTTACTGTAGAAGAAACCTTCAGGAGTTAATATATTTCTATACTTGAGTGTTTTATGCCTTTTAAATATGTAGTAATGTAAATATTTTGAAATGTATGTAGAAACTCGCTGAAACAAATCAGTGATGGTTTTACAGATAGTAGAAATGGTTGTTGTGATTCTGCTCTGGCTTCTTAGTGTGTTTAATACTAGAGGGAAATACATTGTGCTGGATCTGACAGTCTGGGAGGAGTGAGGCTGCTGCAGCTCTGTTCCCCCAGGACCTACCAGTAGCGAAGCTGAAGCTGTAGTTCCAATAGATAGATCACACAGACCACTCACGTATATACATAGCTGCCCACACAGATAACACAGACACAGAGCATCTGTGTGAACAGAGAGACAGCACCAACAGCCTCATACTGCTCCTCTCTGGCTGAGCTGGATGGTGACCCACTAGTGAGTAAATATGTATAAATGTATGCACACACATATATATATATATATATATATATAAACATACACGCACATATGTACAAGGTGGATCCCTCTGTCAGCTGGGCTCAGACACTCTGCCCAGTTGCTGGCACCTGGACATACAAACTACCAAGGCCAGTGCTGGTACAGATGGGCATGCACATGCAGGTGTACAGGTGGCCAGGACTCCCCTGGTCCCAGTAGCTGACCCCCATGTGCTCTTATCCTTAGAGACACACAGGCAGTCTCGTAACCACAGCTATCCCTTAAGGACCTGCTTAACCCTCCTGGCTGCTAGGGCACCTCACCTGTTCACCTGGTTTGGCTTGATCTTCACTAGCAATCATGCACACTTGCATACATCTGCTTGCTTCAGTTGCTGCACTCAGACTCCCATATGTACGTTGAACAGAGAGTTTCTCAACCAAGAGACAGTCAGGAATTTAATAGGAATTTAATAAGAAGACAGGACAGACTGTGCTGATTGAAGTACAGGGCATAGCCAGACAATTATATTGACCAGCAAAGTATTTAGATGCAACTGCTTCTTTTTATGTTGTTAGCCCTCTGTTTTCCCATGTTTGTTCCTCCCCAAGTCGCCTAAATGCGTTCCTTTGTCTGCTTTTGGGTTCTTCCCTTAAACATCCTGTAATAAGTCCTGTGCAGTCCCAAAATGCTCTTCCTCTAAATCCCATCGTGTGCTGTACATCTTGGCAACAACCCCTACAAAAGTTGCTCTGGCATTGACTCATCATGATGGGTTTCAGGCCTGGACCCTGGGGATGAGGGTCTCCTGGGACAGCCCTGGAAAGGCCCCAGACTGAGTGTCCCCTCCTTCCAGTCCTTAGCTCAGGTTTCTTCCTGCCATTGTACCCCTGTGCTTCTCTGGGCTTTGATGGGCTCATGGCCTCTCTGATGAACCTGGCAGGGTATTATTTGAGCTCCTCCTGCCTTGTCTGTGCTCCTTTGTGGTTGTGCAGGGAAGTTTTTATATAACCTAATAGTTAATACTATCCATTCTCTCCTTTTTTCCAGCCAAATCTAGTGAGTTTGTATTTCTTGAACTGTCCCAACCACTTGCAGAATGGGAAGAGATCAAGCTGACTGAATTGATTACTCTTGTGAGCAAGAAGAACAGAGCACCAGATCTCCCTGAATTTTTGTCTTTGAAGCAAGCATTACCTTTGTTTAAGGACCTTTCTCCTGAAGAAAGCTCTTTTGTGAATTACAGCAAGGGTCTACTAAAGGAATGCATGCCAAAAGAGAATACCTCAGGTGCTCCTGAGCCTGCAGTTCAGGTTAGTGTGTAGCTGTTGCTTGATTCATTGCCAGCTGTTGGCACTTAGACATTCCAGGAAATTTTAGATCAACCTTCTGTCTTAATTGTTGTCTCAAAAAAAAAAAAAAAAAAAAAAAAAAAAAAAAAAAAAATCATTTATGTTTGTTATTTCTCTCTCACAATGGGACAAGATTCGGAGTAAACTAGATTGTGTCTGCAGAGGAATTGTGTATAGACCTCATCAGTAAATGGTAAATACTGAAGCTTTAGGTTGACTTGTGGTTGGATATGTCCAAAACAGAGATTTCTTGCCTCGTGGTGTCTTTTGGGGCAGCAAGTTGGGAGTTAATCAGGTAATGAGTGATGGAACCCTTTTGCAGTTGAGCTGGAAGTGAGCAGGTGTGTCAGAAGAGGAGTTGTATATTTTGCTCATTCCAGATGCTTCTAGACATTCTTGTGGGGTCTCCAAAGCTTGAAATGCTAAATGATTCCTAAGGCTGCTGGGAAGATGGGACTATGCAAGTTAATGTCTCAACCCAACCCCCCATCATTGTCACTTCAGATATTATGTACGTTTGTTCCAATCAATAAAAGCACAGAGACAGTGTATCAGTCTGACTATGAAATTGGGAATTTACAGGTTTTAACTGGCTGGCTCAGTTTTTATCATCTTTAGGTAAATTGTTAAGAACCAGATTTTCTAACCTTCCAAGCATACACAACTCCTAGTAAGACAGTCCTATACTTGTCTTCATACTTTCAGATCCTGTTTCTTCTTCAAAACTAATTCTGGCTGAACAATGCTTTTTGAGGGAGGTTGTGAACAGATGAAGACACATCATCATTTTAAAAGGGGCTTAACATTTTTATTATCTGAGCAAAGACACATTTGCCTAAATACTGATGTTTACACTTGTGCTTTCCAGCAAGGTTCCTCTTCATTGGTATTCCTGTGGGCTTCCAGCTTGTTTTTTTTGTGTGTTCTGTTCTACATACCAAGATACATAATGCTTTTTACTGTTATTATTGTTTGTTTGGTTGTTTTGTTTGTTATTTTGGTAGGAGTCAAGACCAAAAGTGGTCAGGCCCAGTTATGCCCTTGCAAATAAGCAGAATAGTGGTTGCTATTGTATCTCTCTGTCCTCTGCACTGAATGAAGAATGGAAAGAAGTAAGAGAAACTGGAGCAGTTAAGAAGTAAGTATATTCCATATAAATGAGAAGGTGAAAAATATTTTTTTTCTTCAATTTGAGTGTGTATTTTCTTCTGTGACACTTAACTATGGGAGGAAGAAATGGTAAAGGACTTTGGAGTTAGTAGCTCTCAAAACCGTTGACTATTTTTAACAGGTTTTCTAAAAAAAATCTTCAATCTGTTGAACAGCCATGAAGAATGTAATGTAAAACAGTTTGTCATTGTTATAATGTGATTTTTATTTTCTAGTTTAATTGTTTATCCACCCCCACCTGCAAAGGGAGGACTGGGAGTCACAAGAGAAGACCTAGAGTGCTTAGAATATGGAGAATTTCTCAATGATGTCATCATTGATTTCTATCTTAAGTAAGTAATCACAGCCTTAATTGTACCCTTCTTTCTGGGACTTGATTTGGACTATAATATTACTGTAACTGTTGGTCACTGAATATGATACAACAATCTCAGAAATGTGTGATGAATTTGTAAGTCGGACTTTTTTTAAAGCTTTTGTGTATTGTCAGCAGTTTGATTTCAGTTTCATTTTTCTTGTCCCTGTAAAGTGCTGTGATATCTCACACAGAATAGCTAGGAGAACAAAGCCTCTCAGACTTCACAGAACAGAAGGTGCTGAGCAGTTTTAAGCAGGCAGTTGAACAAAGTAGACGGTTTGTACTAGTAGTTTATTTAGTAAGTTTGCATGAGGTGGAGCATCCTCTGCTATTCTGTGGAAATGTTCAGGAATTCTGATGCACAGCTCCTGCAGAAGGGAACACAGCTAATACTTCTTGAGGAAGTTGTGCTTGGCTTACCTGCTTCATGACTTCCTGCTGAGGTTGCTTGTGAAAGCAAGTTATCCAGAACCAGCATTGTGAGCCACTATTCCCTAAAGCTGAGGTTTGTTTTCCTTGCGCTGACTTAAACCTAAGCAGAATTCTGTCTTTTGGAGGTTGTCTGTAAGAATTCCCTTTTGTTTGGTATCCAGCATGGCTGCACTGTGAGTATCAAGAAGCCAGTTAAAACTTTGTGTCTAGAGGAATGGGGAAGAAAATGTGCACTATAGTGTTTTGACATGTTTTTACAGTAAAGCCCTCTGTATTTTGCTCTAAACTAGAAATAAAACATGCAGCATCATCCTCTCAATAGCTGTCTGTAGCTTTGTCTCACCAGAAAAGGAAGATTTGGATAAAAGAATTTAATCACTGCAGAAACTTTTTTGTTTTACAATTTGTTAGATGTGTCACGTTCTCAGTTTTCATTGTGTTGCAAGCTGTATGATGCATGATTGTATTGGCCAAGTCATCAGGTGAAGCTGGTAGCACCTTGTGTAGGATGACTGCATTTGAGAGAGCTTTGGTCTTCTAGGATGACAGAATAAACATTCAAGCTGATGTTTACAGTAAAATGATCAACAGTAAAATTATACAGTATGATTACCTGTGGAATATTTCTCTTGTCTTTCATATGCATAACTTGTAGAAGTAAAATGGACCATTTATAGTACTGACCTGTTCTGTGGGTTTTGTGTATGCAGGAGTGTAACACTCCATAGGTTTACACTTGGTTAGGTTTTTCAGCCTGTCTTAATTGCAAGGGCTAGAAACCTGAGTATGAAAACAAATTTATAAGCATTAATAGTGGAGCACAAATCTGAGATTAAAAAACTGCATTCTTAGTAATTGCTTGGCTATTACATAACTCTGATGTCCATCCATGTGCGTATTGAAAATAGAATAGACACAAAAGTTTGGCATAATTAGTAGCTGTGAAGGCAATTGATAGCAAGCATAACCTGAGTGTGATAAGTCCTTTTTTTTTTTTTTTTTTTTAATCTGTAATTATGCTTTCTAGAAAAGGAAATTAATTTCCTCCTCTTTTTCCTCTGGTAGATACCTGTTGTCGGAAAAGGCACCAAAACCTCTTGCTGACCGTACACACATTTTTAGCAGTTTCTTCTATAAGTGCCTGACCAGGACAGAAAAAAACTCAGATGAGGATCTCAAAGTTTCGTAAGTTCATTTTAGATGCCGTTATGACCAGAAATAAGCCATCTACTGATGCCACTTGGAATTTCTGCAGATCATCTCCTAATTAGTGTACAAAATAGTAATCAGTGGCTAAATGTTATAGCTCACAATTTAAGCATACTGGTGTTTTTCTCAATATGAATAATGATGTGATCACCTTTCTCCAGCTTTATCTGAATCTGTTTGAATCTTCAGACAACTATTTATATATTTTGAGCTTTTTATTATCACTTCTCAAGTTTTACAAGGTATACATCACTTTAAGAAAACACACTTCTAAAAACATTTTTAGATGTAGCACGTATTTCATTTTACATATTGGTAGTAAATTATCAACCACATTTTTATTAAGAAAAATTTCTTAAACACCAAGTTTACACATTTGGTTTTTTTAAACACTGGCACATTGGAATAGAGAGTTTGACAAAAAGGTATTGTTAACAGCTCGAGAGCTCTGTATCACTTTGTGTTTCCAGTGAAGACTGTATAAAGGGTAGGAACATCCCTACCACACTTTCTGTTCCTTCTCAGCACTGATGTTTACAAGTGGAGCTTACCTTGGCATTTCACTTAGTGATGATTTGCCAGCAACTTTTATTCCGTTTTCATCATTCATCTTATCTAAATCTGTTGGGTTTTTTTTTTCCTGTTTCTCTCTGAAGCAATTTCAATGAAGTCCCCAGGCTTTCCCTTCTACTGGTAAACAAGGCCACCTGCACAAAGAGGTGTCCCATCTTGTTTGCTAGCTTTCACCCAGCAGTGACTATATATTAAAGGGAAAACAATGCAACTTCTGTGATATTCTCAGAGATGTCTCAAAAACTCAGGGATTTGTGCTTGAGAGAATATGTTCCATCACGTTGCTGTCTTCTGACTTGATCTGAGGTGGAGACAAAATTATCCATGTTAGGAATGCTGTTGTGCCTTGATCTGATTCCTTTTACAGGGCTGGACTTCTTAAGGAACTGGAATGGATCTCTTAATTCACTGTATTTCATGGACTGTAGGTGCTCCGGATCAGGAGACAGCTTTGGAAATTCAAGTTTTGTGATTAGGCTTAGTTAATTGGTGATTACAGGTGGCTTCGGTTTTGTTTGTTTGTTTCTGTGGGTTTTTTGGATAAAAGGATAGTGGCAAATTTGTCTCTGTACTGTTGTACGTGAATTTTAACTGTTGTAGCTATGTAACTTAAAGACCCTTTGCTTTCCTTTCTTTACACTGATTAGGCAGTAGATGGAGAAAGCTCTTTCCATAGGTGCTTTCCCAGGTTGCAAACATGCCTTCCCCTTTTTAACTTCCCAGTGCTTCCAGGGTCACAAACCAGAGGTTTTCGATAATTCTACACTTAATGCTGGCCCATACAGAGTCCGTTCCACAGTAGCCTGTTTTTTCTCCATTCCTTACTCCTTTTCTCCTCTTTCTTATCCACTGAAGTTGTTTCCTGATCACAGATCAGGATGGAAACAGAATGGTGATAGGCATGTCTCCCAAGTAGAACAAATTTTGTTTTCAGATCATATTTAAGCCAAGTTTTATGAACCATTTGTTTCTATTTCAAATTCTGCAAACTAAGGAAGTTGAAAAATCTGTATTTAGGTTTCTTCCTAAAATTGTCTTGCTCTCCTAGTATCCAGTCCTCATGCTTTATGTCTGTAGGACTAGAAATTAAATGTACTCCAGCATTTAAAGCTCAGGACTGGAGAGAATCTGTTTCAGTTCTGGCTTTGCTACAGGTATGTTGCATGACCTTATGCAAGGGATTTAGCTTTTTCCTTTGAAGGATAAGGTTGTTTAGACAGGCCTTCAGAAAGTGGCATTGTTAAGTTTAATGTATGTTTGTGAATTGCTATAGATCTGTTTTTACACTGGCTGGTGTTCAAATGAGTTTTTTACATTTAATGTAGTAAATAATAATTACTGCATAAACAACTGCAAGAAATCCTTCCAAATCTATGGATGACTTGTTTCTAGCAGAGTTCAAGGAGGTTTTGAAGTTCCTTGTTAGTCACTTGGGCTTAGTGATGTGCTGATTTACTCTTTCTCTGTTGAGGAAATTTCAAGAGTAAATGAAAAACCCCTTGAGGGATTTGGAAGATATAGGAGTGCTAGTTGCTATACTTTGCTTTAACTAAATAGAAGAAATCTGAACAGCAATTGTCATTTGGTTTCTGCAGAGCGGCACACAGAAGACACAGGAGAGTAAGAACATGGACTCGTCATATAAATATCTTCAGTAAAGATTATATCTTTGTGCCTGTGAATGAGGAGTAAGTCTGTGTTTTAGACACTTTTTCTGCTATTTAGAGATTTAAATATTTGAATGTTGTGGCAATAAAAAGACTTTACAGCTGTAAGCTTGAATCATTGGAAAGGAACATAATGGATTTTGAAGAAGTAACAGGTGTTGAATAAGTAATTTTGAAGTCTTTTCAAAAGTTTAACTTTTAATTTAGTTGTCTTGAGTAAACTTGGCATCTCTGGGTTTTTTTTTTTTGTTTTACTGAAAATTGGTGTTTATTTTTCAAAATAATTTGTGTGTCATGATGATTACTGTGCACTTAAGTAATACTTCTATAAGGAAATCACAGCAGCTTAGTGTTTATGGATAAGGAGTAGTACTTGCATGGTCTATGCCTTGGCCTGGTTGAAAAAACTGACCTGCATGTGGAAACTCCAATAAAAATGTATAGTTCTTGAGAGTTACATAGCAAAACAGCTGTAAAAAGAGATGAGGCTAGAAGTATACCGTACCTTCAGCTATATTCCAAAAGGGAATTAACAATCACAGATTAATTTAATGCCTTTTTATAGTGTGGGATGGGTAATGAGACACTGATAAATTGCTGTGGTGGGTGTTTTTAAAGGAATTGATACTAATTTTTTTCTGTTATGCCACATGCAGAGTAAAAAGTGAGAGTATCAGTATAAGAAGTCATGAAGGAACATGGTAATGATGGTTATGTGTTACAGAACAGTTGTCCATGAACTTTTGATGTTAGAAAACCTTTTTGTATCCTTTTTAGAACCAAATATTATACAGTTTTAACTTTTTTCTTCCCCTTCTCCTTACTGCTGGGCAGGTCTCATTGGTACATTGCAGTTATCTGTTTTCCTTGGTTAGAAGAAGCTGTGTATGAGGAGTGTCCCCATCAGAATTTCGTATATCACAATCCTCAACAGCCTCTGCTTCATTCAGAGTGTGAGAACACTAGAACTGGCTCAGTGTTGGCCTTTCCTGGTAACTGCAAGGATGAAGAAATGGATGCTAACAGAAGCTTATTCTCAAAAGGTATGTAATCTAGAAGAAAATTATGTCAAGCCATATGCATTTCTAATAGTGCCTTAATTCTCAAAGGAGGGAGACCTTATTGTGGCCTTCCAGTGTCTGAAGGAGGCCTACAAGAAAGCTGGGGAGGGGTTTCCAACAAGGGCTTGTAGTGATAGGGTGAGGGGTAATGGCTTCAAGCTGAAAGAGGGTAAATTTAGATACTTGGAAGAAGTTCTTCACTCTGAGGGTGGTGAGACAGTGGAACAAGTTCCCAGGGAAGTTGTGGATGCTCCCTCACGGGGTGTGTTCAACACTGGGTTGGATGGGGCTTTGAGCAACCTGGTCTAGTGGGAGGCATCTCTGCCCATGGCAGGGGGATTGGAACGAGATGATGTTTCAGAGTAGCTTTGGTTGGAAGGGACCTATGATATCATGTCTGAAAAAGTATCTTTCACATCAAGATTGATGTAATATTTTTGTATTATTATGTGTGACAAAGACTGCACTGGATTCTTGCTGTCTGCAACTTTGGAGAATAATGGAAGGGATGTGTAAAATCAGTGACTCAGACCCCATCATGAGTGGAAAGTTCCTGGATTTCAGTAAAAATTTTATCAGGAAGGCAGGCCCTCAGTAACTCTGCTGTTTGAACATTCGGAAGTAAAGCAAAATTAGTTTATACTTCACTGTTCTGTTTTGAATGCTAATAGTAATGAATTAGAAAATGAAAATATTTCAGCTAGGAAATACTTACTTTTTAATTCATTCTTTTGTACTAGGTGGCAATGAAATTGTTGCTTCTGCTTCAGCCCTGTATTCAGGTATTTCTAAAGTAAGTGCCTTTTTGTACTGACAGAGGAAACTCTGTATTACTTTATTTCTGAAGATTCTGAGACTTGACCAAGTGATTTTTTCCATCATCTTTTTTGCAGCAGCTGTCAATGTTTGCATGGCCTGCAGCATGTGCAGGGCAATTCAAATTGCCCTCAAGTGCTCCTTTGCTTGCCTGTGTCACCTATGATTTTATATGTTTCTAAAAAGTATTTTTTGGTTTCTCTCTTTCTGAAATGGGAGCCTCTCTGGCTTTATGTTTAAATCTATTAAGACATTTGAGTTTGTAATTGTAGGGGATTTTAAAGTTGCTTTTATTTTCTCTTCTCCCAGATCTCCCTAAGTAATTCCAAAAGGCAGATTTGTAAAAGGTATGTTTGTTTTCATACTAATATTGTATCATGAAATATATATTAAGAAATTCTGAACTAATTTAGAAAGCCACAGTTATATGGACTTGTCTCTTATTCCACGTTCATTCAGATATTGATTTTCTTGTTAAGCCATATTGAAACAATACTTGCTTTAATAGTGTTGGTAATGAAGGACTACAATAATTTGTTTGTTTGTTTTTGTTGTGTACAGGCCTTGTATACTCATCTTAGATTCTTTGAAAGCTGTTTCCGTGCAGAAAACAGTTCAGGTTTTGAGAGAGTAAGTTACTGCAATTTCTATTTATTAGCAAGAGATGCTGCTGGTCACATTTCAATGTTCAAAATACTTTTCTCTTTCAAGGTGTATGTTTCTATCGCTAAAGGAAAATCCATTAGAGTCACAACAAAGAAAATAATAACAACAATACAGAGGCTTGTGTGAAAAGCCTGTCTCTTTTTCTGCAGCCCAGATACAATGCAAAAATTGTAAAATGGATGAATGGATGGTGTTTATGAAATAGGGAAAAAAAAATTTAAAGGGATTGTGTTTTGTGATGCATCGTTTTTTCTTTTCTTTTTTTTTTTTTTTATCCCCTCCAGTTCAGGAGTAGAGGCTGTTTGTAAGGGTAGAAGAATGAATTCTTTAAAAAGAATACTTTGAAATTTACATGATTCATTTTCCAAAGGTCTGATCTTCATTTTTTGGGATGAACTTAAAGAATTTAATATTAAACTCCTGTCTGTGTGGAAAACAAGTGGAAACTGGGTTGAAGCTGTCTAAAAGCTTGGTGTATCACTGTCGTTATATTTGAATAATTTCTTTTGAAAAGCAAGAGTAAAAATACTTATCACATGAAATACTGAATATATGTAAATATTGGAAGAATGTCTTCACACTTTCAGTACTTTTACACACCCCTAATGACTTTAATATTAGCAACTTTAAAAAAAAGTTGTTGATAGATGTTAAATATTTGAAGTTATACAGAATTGTCCTTTTTGTTCTCTGTTGTGTTCACTTCACTGAAAGGAAAAGAAACATGTAAGCCAAATAGCAACATCTCTCTGTAAAAGTAAATTCTTCAAACTACTCTGTGTTAGATGAGAAACAGAAATTTTTGTGAAACAGTCTTTTCCCTACATAGAGAGGCCTCCACACCATGTATGTTTTGGGAGAAAGAATGAAATAGCTATTACTATTATTAATTTCTGTGGGGTGTATTAACATTGTGCTCTATGCTTTGAGCTACTTCTTGGGTTGAATTCCAGAGATAGTACTTTTCTGGAGTTCAGAGAGATGCATGAAAAGTCAGAAAAGAGAGGTGGTGATTTATGGAGGTGTGATGTTTGGGAAGCAAACCTCTTGTTCCTTCCATTGGCAGTTAGATCCTGAAAGCAGAAGTTTAAGGAAACTGATGCAGGCGTTCTCTGACTGCTTCTGTCCTTGGGTTGATTTTTTTGTTGTGTTTTGCGTAGTGGTCAGGCTCAAACAAGTTACTTAAGTCTACAGTCATACATTCTTGCAGTTTCTAGGGAATGTACTTCACTGAACTGTCTTCTTGTCTTTGAACTGTTACCTGTTTGCTGTGTTTTCAGAGTTGCCATTTTCTCCAAAAGCTGGTTTGGGTGTCTCTTTATTGTTGGAATTGCAAGGACTTGGGTTTTTTAGAAATCAAGCACAAGGTCTGGCTTAATGCATAGATTTTTTTTTTTTTTATTGTTATTCCCTAAAGTCAGACCCTATATTTGATTCTTCACAAGCCTTGAGCCTTTGCAATTCTGACTAAATCAGCAGAAAAGTATAGCTAACTGTTTCCTTACGCTTCAAAATCAGTGGCCAGCCCAGGATGTGGTGTCAGTGAGTTGCTACTGAAGCACAAGAATAATAGAAAAGCCTGATAACTAATAGGTAGTGATCATTAAAGAAGTGATCCCTTACAGTTTTTAACAAGTCTCTGTATACCTTATCCACTAGT